>UCOK01019428.1:0-12928 GCA_900474325.1 Synergus umbraculus
TTGTAAGTTCTACATAATCTTTTAAAAATCATAAAAATCTTTTGAAATTTCTCAATAAAATACCCTATAAAGTTTAAAATTCCTTATTTAAATCCCAAAACATACATATTTTAAAATTATAAAAGTACCTTGAAGTACGATTGAAATCTAATCAGAGTCATAAAAAATTCTAAAACTTCCCAGAAACTTCTTGAAATTCTTTAAAATTCTACGATAGCATTTAGATCCCATTATCTTTCATGAAATCTTTAAAAATTCCCTTAAAATTCCTAGATTTTCAATGTAGTTCGAGTTTAGACTCGTGACAAAATGATTATTAACGAAACCAAATTCAAAATTTCAAGTTCAAACTTTCAAATTTAATTTACGCGGAAGTTACGATTCTGTAAGTATCGATTGTTGAAAATCACTATCGATACTTACACGACGAATCAGAAGTACGGAATAGGCGTTACGATATTTCGACTTCGACTCAATCATCTTTTTAGAATAGAATAATTTAAATACTAATCTGATCTAAAGAAAAACTTGAAGGGATTTGACGAGATTTGAATAGATTTTCATAAGATTTAAAGTATTTCATGAGATTTTATTGGGATTTTACAATATTTTATAGTATTTGATAAGATTTTATAGGATTTCCAGGAATTTTAGTCTTTATATAAATTATTCTCAAATATTCAGAGAAATCGCGACCATATTGCGGCAAATTCATTCATTGTTTAAAATCGACATAGAGAGGATCTAAAAGGGATTTGGCATTCATCCAGTTCGAAATACAAGTCGACCTGATTTTTATATGTTTACATATGTGTATAGCGAAAAAAAAGAGAGGAATATCTTAGAAGATGCAAAAAGCAGGAGCAAATTTCGTCTCTACAAGACTCTCGTCGTCTTAGACATCGTTTAAGAAAACGAAGAAATAAGGAACACAGAAAAAACTGATGGGAAATGAGGTAGAAGTAAAGTTCAAAGTTTAAAGGGAATAAATCTACATTAGCGCGAAAAAGTTAGACATATACCTATACCTGAATATTTATCTTGTTGAGGAAAATATTTTTATCAAATTTAGGAAATACTGAATCATTCTACAGAAATATATATTAAAATTTATATTCACTTGAATTTTATTATTATTTTCCTACTTATCAGAACTTTTCCCAGAATTTTGATACTTAAATTTATTTTTCTTAAACTTAGCTTGGTTCTGAGGAGGCTTACATAAAATTTTATTAAATCAGTCAATTAAGTGAAAATCGAGTAAAAAGGCAATTTTCTTATAAACGGGTGAAAAGTAGAGGGAAAGGGAAAAAAACTGTAAAGCCTCCCATAAAAATTTCCCTCACATCTGTGACTGAGTGGAATGTTAAATAATTTAATTTACAAGTGTCGTTCGAGGAATTTTGTCTGAATATGGGAATTGCGAAGGCCAGAAAACGTTGATCGCAGTTAAGCTCGTAAGTCATAATTCTCGATTAACGGCTTACGATGCGATCAATCATACAGTGAATTGAGATCTATTGCCAAGGTGGGATCAATAGTAGGTGCGTGATTCAACCCCGGTCTTTGAAAGCGTGCAGTAGTGTTAACACATTGCCGTATCATTATACTGTAGGTATATAAACTATATATAGCTATACATATATGTATACCCATCTACTCATTGAAACGAATAATACGTGATTAGGTGCAATTATGGACATGCGATTTCTCTATCACCTTCTCTCAGTACGTTCTCGTTTCTCAAACAATGTTACCCCTTTATAGGTACATGTGTGCGTCACTTGTGCATCAATGACTAAAAGCCATAAACGCATAAAGTCGAGTATTAACAATGAGTGACACAAGGGTGTGCCTATCTCAACATTGAACCGAAATATATAATATAAAGTTTATAAAGTCACGCTAAGGGCAAATGTTACACTATAATGTCACTATATTTACCAACCATGCCATTCATATTTTTTCCGGCTTCTGATTTTTGAACTAAAGAATGAGGATTCTCTCTAAAACTGAATCTGTCAAATTCCACTGATTTTCAGTAACTCTTTTCTCACGATTTTAATCAGTGAAAATTCACTGAGAATCTGTCAAAAGTTACTGACATTTTCAGTCATCTTCACTAAACTACTAAAAATTTCAGTGACTTTTCACTGATTTCCAGTAGATTTTTCACTGATTAAAATCGTGAGAAAAGAGTCACTGCAAATCAGTGGAATTTGACTGGTAATCAGTTAAATTTCACTGATTCAAGTTTAGAGAGTTTACCTTGAATTTTCGATTGGACTGAAATACAGTACCAAGGTACCAAGGTACCAAGGTACAGAAACCGTTTTTTTATTTACTAATGCCATTTTAGAGTAACCAAAAAAAAACAAAATAAATCAAAATTTTTAATTTTTGAATTATAAGAACTTGTAATTCCTCGTCTAATTTCAGGAATCTCAATAAGATTCATAAAAATAACCCTTTGAATTTCGTAAAATCTTTTAAAACTACTCAATATCCCATGAAATCTCATTAAATTCTTGAAAATCCAATGAAATTTCGTTAAATTTCTTAAATCCCTTAAAAGTCCCTAAAATTACTGAATTCCCATAAAATATCGTAAAATTACTTAAAATTACTCAAAGTCCCATTAAATCTCTTTAAATTCCTGAAAATACACTGAAATTTTGTAAAATCCCTTCAAACACCTTAAAAGTTTTTAAAATCACTTAAAATTCCACAACATATCTTATCGTTAAATCTTTTAAGATTTCTCAAAATCCCATTTCGTAAAATACCTTGAATCTCTTAAAAGTCCTTAAAATTACTGGATTCCCATAAAATATCCCAAAATCCCTTAAAATCACTTAAAGTTTTACAAAATATCGTCCTATTCTTTAAAATTATTGAAAATCCCATAAAGTTCATTCACATTATTCAAAATCCCATAAAAAATTCCCTTTAACGAAATTTTCGTACTTTTTCATATATTTCGTATATATTTCGCAAATGCCATTCATATTTTTTCCGGCTTCTGATTTTTGAACTAAAGAAAGAGGATTTACCTTGAATTTTTGATTGGACTGAAGTTTCAGACGTCTTTTCTGATGAATTTTTTTGTTTACATTTTCTTGTTTATAATATCCAAAAAATAGAAACCAAGGTACAGAAACCGTTTTTTTTATTTACTGATGCCATTTTAGAGTAATCAAAAAAAAAACAAAATAAATCAAAATTTTTAATTTTTGAATTATAAGAACTTGTAATTCCTCGTCTAATTTCAGGAATCTCAATAAGATTCATAAAAATCCTTTAAATTTCGTAAAATCTTTTAAAACTACTCAATATCCCATGAAATCTCATTAAATTATTGAAAATCCAATGAAATTTCGTTAAATTTCTTAAATCCCTTAAAAGTCCCTAAAATTACTGAATTCCCATAAAATATCGTAAAATTACTTAAAATTAATCAAAGTCCCATTAAATCCCTTTAAAATCCTGAAAATACACTGAAATTTGGTAAAATCTATTGGATCCATTCAAAGTCTTTAAAACTATTCAATATCCCATAAAACATCGTAAAATCGCTTAGAGTTACTCAAAATTTCATTAAAAATGAACAAATCCCTTAAAGTTATTTTTAATCCTATGAAATTTCATGAAATCTCGTAAAATTCCCATACAATATCTTAAAATCCCTTCAACATCCTTTAAAATCTGGTGAAATTCCTTAAGATTACTTATAATTAGTTAAAATCTCAATATAATCTCACCAAAAACTTAAAAATTTCTGGAAATAAATATTCTTCAAATTACTTAATATCTCATAAAATATCTTAAAGTTGCTTAAAATTACTTAGAATCTCCCAAAATATCATCAAATCTCATAAAATTTCTTAAAATCCCATGAAATCACTTAAAATTCCAGAAAATCCAGTGAAATCTCTTAAATCCCTTGTCGTTAAAATAACTTAAAATCCTATGAAAGATTGTAAAATCTCTGAATATTACTTAAAATTCCGTGCAATTTCGTAAAATCCTTTAACATTTCATAAAATTCGTCTTAATCCCGTGAATTCACTTAATATTTCTAAAGTCTCAATAAGTTTCCTATAGCCCTTTTAAATTTCTTAAAATTATTCAAAGTTCCATTAAATCTCATTAAAGCCCTCAAAATATCTAAAAATACACTGAAATTTTGTAAAATCCCTTCAAACACCTTAAAAGTTTTTAAAATCACTTAAAATTCCACAACATATCTTATCGTTACATCTTTTAAGATTTCGTAAAATGAGATTTCGTAAAATACCTTGAATATCTTAAAAGTCCTTAAAATTACTGGATTCCCATAAAATATCCTAAAATCTCTTAAAATCACTTAAAGTTTTACAAAATATCGTCAAATTCGGCAAATTGAAAACAAAAAATCGTCCGAAGAGACTTTTGAAACTTCAGTCCAATGAATTTTTGGAAATGACAGAAAAAATATCATTGTAGGTAGTTCTTCTAATTAAACTTAGTATTTTATTTGAATACTGCAATTTTCATTAATTTTTAAATTTCTAATGTAAAGTGAAAGCATATTTTTAGTGCCCTGAATAATAACGAATATAAACGATTTTTTCCTTTATTTGTAACGATATTACACTAAATATGGAATCAGCCTTATCAGTTTCTCTACAAAAAGTCTGAGTGCACAGCACATAAACGTTGTTGATCTTATTTTCACTCGAAGTATTGCAAGATATTGTACAATTTTTTCATCGGACAACATTTCACAAACTCGGGAAAATTCGTTTAACTTGAGTTTCCGATCACAAGAAGCATTATTGTTATATTATTTGCGCATTACATATTTACTTTCAGTGTCACGAATTCCCGGCGCAAAACATCCCCCAGTACATATTATACAGATTTCGTATTCAGAAATGAAAGTCGCTTTAAATTTTTATGTGCTTTACTATTACATATATAGGAAACATCTATTATATATATATAAAGGACAATTTTGGATTTCTTTCGTCGTAATATACGATCTTTATTTGCTTAGATTTATTACCGAGTCATAAAGGAATAAGATGTATTTGTCATGATACAGGGAATCCACATTTACGTACGACGTACGTATATTCAGGATACAAATTTCCACGCATGAAAATACAGACATACAAGTGTCACACATTTGATTTGGATACGCGACCGTTATGCAATACGTCCGATCATAAATTCAAGGCAATATATATAATAATATAAATCTGACATCGAGAGTTGAAGCTCGCTGAAACTCGTTAACTTTTTCTTCGAGAAAAATGTCGATCTTAAGTTGATTTAAATTGGCCATCGTATAATTTTTAATTTAACTACCAACTATGATCCGCGCGCAATTAATTTCTCGTTCTTGCATAAAACTTTTTGCTAAAAAAAATTAAGAGGATTCTAAACAATTTCAAATCAGAGGATTTAATTTTAATTTTTGAAAGATAAAATCACTTTTTTAAAATAGGAACGTTCAAACTGTATGATTTCATTTTTCAAATTAATTGTCAATGAAATTTTTCGTGTGCTATTGGGCGAATTTAATGATGCCAGCATACAATAAACTAATTCATGGATCGTTGCCAAAGCGATTGAGACTATTCTCAACATTGTTATCGAGTAATAAAATATGTTAAAAAATATCAGACATTTTGGCGGGATTTCAAATTGGAAATTTTTGTTGGGAAATTAAACATAAGAATTTAGATACAGATTATAGGTGAAGAACCAAAATTCCGAATGGGGAAAATACCGGAAAATTCAAATTTCAATATTTCTTTTGGACACGAAATCTAGCGGCGATTAAAACAGCATTTAATTTTAATTTACTCTTATTAAAAAAAGTTTAATTACTTTAATTTCACTTCCTATTAAAGTAAAAGTATCATGGAACATGAATCGCGTGAGACACGTGTATCACAGTTGTCCAGCTATATGTATATTAAATTAAGAAATACAATTATGACACATTAAATTAATTCCCATTAAAATCTCCATTTTTTCGCACTTATTTTCTTCCTAGGAGTAAAGTCTCGAGAGAGTATTCATTCCCAATGAGAAATACTAATGACCAAGAGGGTTAACGAAGCGAGACGTGGGTTGTAGAGTTGTTTCGCGAATTCTCCGATTATTTTCGTCTCTCCTCGTTAGGTCAAACGTAGAGACATTTTTTACGTGGAATTTTAAATTAATCCAGTTCGATGCACCCGATTCAAGATATTTTTATAAAAAAAATGCTGATTGCTTAATCGGACTCCAAATATTCAACGATGCGTGAAACTATATTAACTCAAAATAAAAAAAATCTCAATATTTACGATATTATTTTGAAATTAATTTTCCAATGCTTTTAGCTTAAACTTTATATTTTATTGCGAGACAAATCTGGATAATTTAAAATATTGTCCTCATTTCATTTCGAAATAACTCTTCTAAAAATGTGATAGTTTGTTAAAATAGAGTTTCAGCAAGAATTATATAAACTTTCCAGTCAATTCATTGAATCACATCGCTCTTTTAATACAGAACATTAAAATATTATTGGATTTAATTTTTGTTACTTTCTCATTAAAAATAAGTTTTCCCTCGACGTGAAATGAAAAGCGACAAGAAAGGAGTTGAGGAAAAGTAGACGAAATATAGAGGAAGGCTATACAGTTTCCTTCCTGCTCAGCACTACTTCCTTCCTAAAGAAGAACTATTATTTCTCACGGCAAAGTTTGAAGTTTATTCAAATTAAAACTTGTTGAACTCTTGAACTGGAATTACGTTTCAGTAAAAGGCTGTCGAACTATTGAGTTTACCATCGCTTATATATCCCTTCTGCTCATTGGTCCTGATTCGCTTCGTCGGTATCGTTAAACGACTGTTGAAACGACTTCTAAGGACTTAAACATGAGTGCCTTTTATTCGAAAATGGACACCTGCTGAATTGGCAACTTCTAAATAGAATTTCTTTTAATTTATGATTTATTTTTCGTTATTTTTCAATGTGAAAATGGAGCGGATCAAGGCATTTCGAATAAACAAAAACACAAGAATTTTTTTGTATTTTATTTAATTGACCATTTCAAAGTGAAACTGCAACTACTAAAAAAATACACAAGTGTGCAACCCAGAAAAGTAATCTGTGGAAAACCCTCATTACGTTTATGTTCAGAAAGAAACGCAACACATGCGGAAAGCAGAGAAAGGGAAAAGAATTAATTAAAATTTTGCTTTAATATGCATTCAAAAAAACTGAGCTTTGAAATATTTTACCTACGTGAAACGATAGACTTTTTGCGCTTTGAAGCAGTTAAGGTTTCTTTAATTGGGCATTTGAATTTTTAGCATGCATTTTTTTCAATTTTTTTTTTTATCGAAATCGCTTTGTCCGAAATACGTAAAAATACGTGAAAAATTCCTAAAAATCCTTCAGATTCCATAAAATATTTTAAATAATAAAAATCTCTTGAATTTAAAAAAATTTTAAGAAGCTTTTAACTTACTTGAAAGAAAAAATGTTATCTTTAAGGTATAATTAAAGTTAGAACTCACAATTCTGACTGATGCGGTGTATTTACTAATTACTTACTATTGACTTAACTAATTTCATTAAAAAAGGCAGTCGAAAAACTAATCAACACAAAAATTTTGTTTAGATACAGCCAAAAATAATTGAAATCGTTTCACATAATGTATATAGACTTCTCTGCTGGCTTTTCGTTGATTTAATCAAGTAATCTGCAACCAATGAACGAGTAATTTCTCTCTGCAGATGCATTCCAAGATTCGCTCAAAGCTGCGGAGCATTTACATTAACCGCAAATATTCATGCCCTCCCTTACTTTAGAGCTACTGATATATTATTCTGTATGCAGCTTTGGAAAATCTGTGATGCTTAAGGTTTAACGTTTAAATTTAAACAAGAATAAGGATTAGATTGTAGATTAAATTTGGGATTGAGGAATTAAACACAGATTCATCTTACTTACAATTCAGTGCTGTCAGATCGAGCTAGAAATTTACTCCCTCCACATCCACTATTTTCGCGAAAAAAGCAATTTTTCAAGTATAATTTGGCAAAATTTTGAAATTATTTAATTTCAATCCTTTTTGCATAAAATGAAGAATTCCTCTATCTTCAAAATTGAAGATTTTCATCATAGAAAAAAAACCTCAAATCTCAATGATTTATAAAAATATCAATAACTTCCGAAATATTTAAAAATACGTGAAAAATTCCTACTCTCTAAACTTGAGTCAGTGAAATTTAACTGATTTTAATTTTAATTTTAATTTCTCACGATTTTAATCAGTGAAAAATCTACTGGAAATCAGTGAAAAGTCACTGAAATTTTTAGTAGTTTAGTGAAGATGACTGAAAATTTCAGTGACTTTTGACTGATTCTCAGTGAATTTTCACTGATTAAAATCGTGAGAAGTATAATTTGGCAAAATTTTGAAATTATTTAATTTCAATCCTTTTTGCATAAAATGAAGAATTCCTCTATCTTCAAAATTGAAGATTTTCATCATAGAAAAAAAAACCTCAAATCTCAATGATTTATAAAAATATCAATAACTTCCGAAATATTTAAAAATACGTGAGAAATTCCTACTCTCTAAACTTGAATCAGTGAAATTTAACTGATTTTAATTTTAATTTTAATTTCTCACGATTTTAATCAGTGAAAAATCTACTGGAAATCAGTGAAAAGTCACTGAAATTTTTAGTAGTTTAGTGAAGATGACTGAAAATTTCAGTGACTTTTGACTGATTCTCAGTGAATTTTCACTGATTAAAATCGTGAGAAATATAATTTGGCAAAATTTTGAAATTATTTCTCTTTTTAAGTGTTTTCTTGAATTATATAAATAAAATTTCCCGCATTATATTTAATAAATTAATTTTTTTCTCGATAAATTGTAAATGTACACTGAGAAACTCTATGTTAGAAAAATTACTAATATCGATAGCAAGTAGGGGCAAAATCCCAAAATTTATTATTTTCTATATTAAAATGTCTCAATTTTGGGATTTGCCCCTACTTGCTATCGATATTAGTAATTTTTCTAACACAGAGTTTCTCAGTGTAGAGATTGAAAATCATATAAAAAAGTGATGTAAAAATCTGTATGAAAAAGTTTAAATTCAAAAGATTAGACCTTTCAAAATATTCTACAGAATACTGATGCAAATTTGATATCTGCACATAATTGACGTGACACTGTTTATGAAAATATCTGAAAAAGTAAAGAAACGAAACGCGGTAACGATCAAATTCTGTCACGCTTTATACTATGGAAATGAAAAATTGTTCAAGGTGATAACAATTTCCAGTCTGCTTGAAGTCTGAGCAACCAACGAGACCGCGTGACTTGAGAAATTTGGCACCATAAATCATTATAATCGTTCACAGCCAGGCCACGCCGATAAAACGTTCAACGTCAACGTTAGAACTCAACAACTGCTTCTATCGACGAAATCACCATTCATTTTTTCCAAAGACCTAACAAATTATATGCATATTTCTATAAATCATCCCACAAACTGAGTTTTAAGTTTTTTAAATCCACTTGTAATTCAAATCAAACTCGGATTCTCAATCATATAAATCGAATCGCTCTGCTCTCTCGGATTTCGTTTAAGTTTCAGCGGGTATCCAATAAACCATAAAACACAATTACAAAGTAATAACAAACAATTAGTGACATACAATAACTTCACCGCCAGATCACCGCAAATCGTTATATGGTATAACTGTATGAAATATTTATGATTCAACTATAAAACTTACAAATGCATTCATTTTCCAAGATTTTTGTTCCCTTCGTCTGTTTAAAAATTACCAAGGATTTATTTCGCAGGTATATATACTTTTGCCATAAAAGAGATAAAAACTTATGTCTAAGGTTTCTCTTCCCCATTGCACCAAACTTTTACTCTCAACTTTCTTTTCGCATGTTTCGAAAAAGAATAATAGATCGGATGTTAAATGAAGAAGACATAAAAACTTTCGTACGTATGGACAAGCGAATAGGTTTTCCGAACAAGAAAAAGGATGTGAAACGTGCTTCAGACTCCTACCACAATTTATTATTTCTACCTCTTTAAAAAACTAATGTAGAGTTCATAATTCTTTCTTCCAATAATTCTTCCATCTTCCATAATTTTATTTATGAAGTAAAATACGCAAAAAAAAATAAACTACTTCTAAACTTTTTCATTTGAATGAAGTTTTAACATTGACTGTACATTGTACATGTAAAATTTATAACAGAGCTTTAAAAAAAACTCATAGATTACAAAAACACCGAGCCACAAAAAGCAAAAAATGTAGGTGGAAAAAATAAAAAGGATGTTTTGTAACGCTTTCATTGTTATTTTATCGATAGCGATAAAAACATTGAAAAAGATTTGATCTTTGTACGTATTGTGGGATTTTCAGGAAAAAACAAACCTTTATCGCCTACTAATATTTATTTCATGGAAAGTTATTCATAAATACCAGAGAAGCTCGTTTTCTGCTGTGGATAAAAAGTATTATTTAGACTTAATGAAGAAACTCACTCACCTAATTTCAAGGAAGAAGAGATGTATGAGTAATTATTTCACTGAGTACTTTAAAAGTTCCTTTGCCACGTTCTCGTTTGAAGAATTTCCAGTAAGTGCAAGTTTCTTCACCCCGTGACGGAAGTAAGTAGACTCACTCGCTGCATTGCGATTACGAAAAAATGTCGGAAGATTTTTTAAAGGAAAATTAGAACCCTCAGGCTATAGAGCAACAGTCTGAGTAAATTGTAAATGTATGATCAAGCGTTTGCCATCAACTTCTCCACCACTTTCAAGCACAAATACGAGTCTCCCGTCGTGTCGATTATCCCGTTTGAAAATAAATCACAGCCAACATAAACGAAGGAAAAAATTCCCGTGATCTGGAAATGTTCGGAGCGACTTTGCACGATTTATCTTCGTACACTCGAGTTTCCACTTTGCTTTTCAATTTCACGCTGAAAAGGTCCCTCTTTGTGACAAATATACAAGTGTCACACCGCCTGTCTTATCGCATTCTTAAATTTCTCTCTTTAATAAAAATTCTTCCAGATAATGAAAGAGTTTCATTCCATAAACTGACAGACTCTTTCAGAGAAATCTACAGTTACATTTCTAACCCAGCAGACGACGACTTCCGACAGCAATAAATCGCACTTTGTATATTTTCCAGTTTTCCAAACGTTTACATCTTTCCTAAAAAAAAACTTCAGATCGGAGAAAAGAGTATCATCAAAGAAGCTTTCTAAATCCGCACTCTTATCTTATCCAAGAATCTAAACATTTTACGTAACACACCTGAAATACATTTACTCTTTTCATTTTCACGCACTTTATTTTAATCACGTGCGATCAGTATCTTCTTTCATTTTCTTTTTTTTCTTTTTTTTTTTCTAAAAAGACACTAATTTCAAGCACTATCTGAAGGTATTGTTCTTCGATCCCTTTCAGATAATTTTCCGATTGCTCAGACTATCGCTGAAAAATTCAGTGAAAGCGTAGTCGTTAATCATAGGTTGAAAGAGAAGAAATCATTTGATCGCTTGACTCTTCTTTATCCTTTTTGTGTTTCTTAGAACTGGGGTTGAAAAGATTTCCAGAGAAAGACTAACAACTCTGATCGATGGGAATCGGGAGTGAAAACATGAGCTCTTTTTTCACTTTTATTTTTCGCGCGCGGAGAACCTCGTGGATGAACTGAAGGAAGCTTGCTGAGGAAATCAGAGATGAAGGGTAAAACCGTCCGTGCTCTGCTTCGTACCGGCACGTTCTACTGGAACCGAGGACTGCCGAAGCTTCTCCATGACTCGAAGGTACCTATACAGAGGTATCGTTGGCACATAGCACCCCATGCGCAAACTCCACTTGTTCCAGTAAAAACATACACGACAACTTTTTTAAAACACATACCGATTTTATGAATGATAAATGAGATCTGAAGGAAGGGTTTAGTGAAACTTTGACCCATTCACTTATTTAGCTTTACCTGACAAGAATACTCAAAGAAAAGTGACTTCTTGATGGTCCAGAAGAAGGTTCAATTGATGACCCTCGAAATTAAGGATTAATGCCCCTGGCGGAAACCGAGAGTTTCCGAATTATTCCGGAATTTGTATCCGAACCAAACAGTTTCATTCGGATCTAATCCGACGGAAGTTTTCAATCCGAATTAATCCGAAGCCCATTCAAAATTTATCCGAACATTTTTTCCGACTGAATCCGAATCAATCCGGTCAATCCGAACGAATCCGGACTTTCAATCCGAATGAATCAGATTTAATCCGGTTTATCCGAACCAATCCGAATGAATCCGAATCTTAATTAATTTTGCTTCCTCATGGAGGAAGCTTTGTAGTGGTGACAAAATCCAGTTTCCTAAAAAAGGTTTTTTTGAACATATTTCAAGGGCAATATATGTAATATGATGATCTGAAAAAATGTCCGGATGTATGTATGTGTGTGTGTGTGTGTATGTAAGTATGTATGTATGTATGTATGTCACGATCCTGCAATTTCTTGAAAACGCGTAGAGATAAATTGATAAAATTTTACATAGTTATTCCACTACATACCTAGTTGAATTTCTTGCAAAGGTTTCACAAAATATTTAATTTTAAAAGTTTTATTTACTTTTATAATTTTCTTAAAATTCATTTTTCCACTATAACTTCTCAAATATTGAAAATTTAAAGCTGGTGTAAGGGAAATGAAGATTCCTTTCATCGAGATGAATCGATTGACCTATATGATTAATGCATTTCATTGAGAAATAAGAAAGTTATGGTTCTATTTAATTTTGAAAAATTAGTTTAACAACTATAACTTCTCTAATATTCAAAGTTCGAAGCTGACGTAAGGGAAATAAAG
>UCOK01019429.1:0-12583 GCA_900474325.1 Synergus umbraculus
GGGTAGACATGTCAGTGTTGACTGTTTTTATCTACGTCAGATTTATGCTCGTATTTCTAAACATTTAGTTAGAGATAATGTTAATTTATTAGTTCTTTTGCGACAAGATGATAAAAATCTCAAACATGTGTATGAAGATCATGTAAATACTGATATGACATACACTAAATTTAAAGATTTATGCTCAGCATGTTGGAATACAGATAAATATGGATTTTTAGTTATTGATAAAGATAGTAATTTAAATCAAGGTAGATATAGAAGAGGATTTGATTGTTTCATTATTCTATAAATATAAGAGGTTGACTGAAAATAAACTTAGTTTAATCTGAGACATTGAGGTATAAACATGTTTCGAAAGGAAAGAGATGTACTCAGTCAAATAGCGAAAGCTAGCGATGCAATTAGACGAAAACATCATATGCATAAACCAGCAAGAAAAAATTATCCACGTCGTCGTGTGATAATGCGTGGTATAGATGACACCTGGCAAGCTGATTTAGTTGAAATGATTCCATATTCTCGAGAGAATAAGGGTTTCAAATACTTGCTTACAGTGATTGATATATTTTCAAAGTATGCCTGGGCTGTTCCTACCAAGAGTAAAAGTGGAGAAGATGTTACTCAAGCTATGAAATCCATTCTTGTACAGGGACGAGTTCCAAAAAAATTTACATACTGATCAAGGCAAAGAGTTTTACAACACACAATTTAAGACACTGATGCAGCAATATAACATCAAATTGTATTCAACTTACAGTAATCTAAAAGCATCAATTGTTGAACGATTCAATCGCACACTCAAGAATTTAATGTGGCCGGAATTCAGTTTGCAAGGTAATTACAAGTGGCTAGATATCTTACCCACTCTCATTTCCAAATATAACAATAAAAAACATCGAACTATTGGTATGAAACCAGTAAATGTTGGACATGAAGATGAAAAGAAACTTTTGCAACGTTTCTTCAAGCAAAGAAAAATTCCTTCAAGAAAAACAAAGTTCCAAGTTGGTGACAGAGTTCGAATAAGCAAGTATAAGAACGTCTTTGAGAAAGGATATACACCAAATTGGACAACAGAAATATTTACAGTTGACCAAGTGATGCCTACCAAACCAGTGACATACAAACTGAAAGACTATCAAGATCAACCGGTAGCTGGAGGATTTTATCAACAGGAACTTTTAAAAGTTAAATATCCAGACATTTATCTTGTAGAGAAGATCCTGAAGAGATGTGGAAATAAAATGTATGTCAAATGGCTAGGCTTTGACAGTTCACATAATAGTTGGATAAAAAAATCAGATCTATAATTAAGTTAACGTTAAAGTATAGTTAAGTTAATATTAAAGTAATGTTAAAGTATAGTTAAGATAACATTAAAGTAATGTTAAAGTATAGTTAAGTTAACATTAAAGTAATGTTAAAGTATAGTTAAGTTAACATTAAAGTAATGTTAAAGTATAGTTAAGCTAACATTAAAGTAATGTTAAAGTATAGTTAAGTTAACATTAAAGTAATGTTAAAACTGAAATAAGATGGAAGGTTATATTAAATAAAGAAAACAATACTTCAAATCAATCTAAATTTATTTTATAAAATTTATAAGTTCCCAACTTAAACCTACTGTTTACAATATATACAACGAGTTAAAACTACTATTTACAAATCAACTTTGTCATTATCTTTTTGGATTTGATGATGACCCGACGCCAGGGTATCTGTACTTCCTGGCAATAGACACCGCTTGTCATCAAAAGGGCTTAAGGCCACCTTTAACTGTTTAACAGTTTCTAATTTATAAAGTCGAGATCGAATTGTATATTGTGTTCGAGTCTGAATGGAAATATTTCGCAAACACTCAGTATAATCGTCGAAATTAATATTTTTCTTTACCACGCCCGCTTTTACACCTTTGGCTTTCTTAATAAAATCTTGGCCATTAACGCGAACACTGTACATTTTGCTCCGCAAGCCAACAAACTCAGTTATTATCTTTCCACTGCACTCATCTTTCATCAAACCCAATATCTTATTGTTGACTTGCGGCATTCCATATACATTATTTAACGGGAAATCTGATGTATCGAATTACTGAATATCTTCTTTCATGTCAGCATAAATATTATTACACTTGACTTCATAAATGAGACTATCAGTGTCGGTGTACAATAGTTTACACTTTTTGCCGTATTTCTTGATCATGTAGTCATAATGGAAGTCGTAAATCAAACTTTTGGAAACATCCAGCACACAGAGCTCTACATATATTGGTTTATTCATTAAAACCTCAGTCTTCTTAAGTTCCACAGCCACCAAGTTTTCATCAAAAATTGCTCGACTGTGAAAATTAGGTCTTGATATGAGGGCTTCTGCACCGTATCTACCCTCCCACTTTGTCACGAGTTTAACATCTACGTGCTTGCGTACATTTTCCATGGTTTTACCGTACATTGCATTGTTAATGAGTTTAAATAGGTTCTTTTCAAACTCATTCTTAGCATGAGACCTTCTCGTAGTGTTTAAGTCAATGTATGGTTTCAACCATTTGCATTGATAGAACTGTAATACTCGATGAATTGTTACAAGTTTAAGCCCATGCTTGAGAGCTTGTTTGAGTGCACGGTAATGGATGACGTACTTTCGCTTCGGTAGGAGGGTAGTTAACAGTTTCTCCTGTTTTGACCCTGGTGGTTTCGAATGCTCAGGGCAGAATGGAAAGTCACTATGAAGATCATGCAGTTCTTCCGGGTAATCTAAGTCTACCTCTAAAATATATCCTAGTGCTGCATCATCGGCAATATTAAAATTGAAATCATTATCTACATTAGGCACCCATTCGAAACCACCAAATGGTAGCGCTTGGACCATACCCCAACCGTAGAGGTTATTTGCGTCCAAGTATACTAGATAGCTTGTCTCCTCATTTTCATTGTAACCTTCAATGTAGCCATTGTTTGCTTTGGCATAGCGATTAGAGCACTGGCTCACACCACCTCTAATGCCTTGCTCTACAAACATGAGTTTATCAATGTCGGTGAGGAGTTCTAGCATTATTCTAGTATACTTTAGCATCGCATCCCAAGTCAAACCAGGAGTTGTATAATAATGTGCTGGATCGAGACCATAAGCTACTAGACACTGACTTCTAAAATTTTCAAAGATATCCGCAAGCAGCAATATATCAGTTTTCATGTATAAGAACACGTAATCGCCAAGATTTTGACAGTTGAATTCCAACCATACCCGTTGCGCATGCTCATAATCTTCAGTGGAAACCGTAGAATCGTTCAAAGTACTGTAAAATTTCTCTATTGGCGGTAACTGAGTCTCTTTGAGTTTTTCTTTAGAGTCAAAATATTCATAAGGAAAAACACCTTTACGCGTTAACAACTGGATTTTCACATCAGACAAATCAGAGCAAACAGATTTAAGTACTTTGTATTCGTCTAGGTATGATGCTAATTTTTCCAACGACGAAGCCATAAACCTGAACGAATCGATAAATCTGAATTTAACTTCACTATCCTTGACATTCTTTGTGAAAGAGATATATTTCTCTTTATTTAAGGGTAGGAGTTGGATGTGGCCTTCAAAATGAGTAGAAAGCGCATGAATAATGAAATGTGCATCATAACCACTTAAATTATGGAAGACAACGGGTATGGTTCGACAATCTTGATAATTTAAGTTACATTTCTCATAAGCAGGTCCGCGATATTTTCCAGTCAGATGACAATGATCTCGCACTGTCTTATCTTGAGGTGCTATTTCCAGTTTACAGATGTGACAGGTGGTGCTTTTTCTAAAGGCTAACTTCTGCTGAGTAGTCAAAGCTTCCATTGGTAGAGGACTTTTTAAAATATGATTAACTTTTTCGGCTAACTGTTTCAACTCTTCAGCAAACCACTTGGGTGGGTCGATTTCCTCTTCAGGACACGCTTTATATACGGAAAGAGAATCATCGTAGCTACATTTAACATAATAGCCTATACTGAGTATCTTATGATTTTGGAATACTTCAGTATTGCTCGTCCTTACATCTTCAGATTGTTCTGCAGGAATCAGCAAAGCCTCACTGTCGGCATAGACAACAAACGATACCTTTTCTTTATTTTTAAAATTCTTAAATTCAATTAAATTTTTTTCGGGTTCGAAAAATTTTTCCTGACTTGAAAAGTAATGCAGACATCGATCACAGATGTATTTTTTATGCCTGTTTTTCGATAGTTGATCACTAACTAATCTAGACAGGTCTTTAATCCACACGTAATGGAAATTTACAAAATCAATGTCTCTATCATCAAAGTCATATGCATCGTCATTGAGATTCTCATCAGCATACATACCTTGTACATGTAACAGATTAACATGTCTATCTCGCTTTTGTGATGTAAGGTGAATAGAAACTACAATATAATTCAATGACCGTCTTATAATACCATACACATTGACTGAGATGTCATTTTGGTTTTCAAACTTTGGGATGTTTTTCAATGTTACTGGAAACTCTATACCATTAAAGTCTAATTCGTTTTCATACGGCTTATAATGAGCAAGACGGTGGGCATTCTCTGTAGCAAGATGTAAAGCTGATAAAACTGCCCACTTAAAGCACTCATTGTCATTATTGTGTACATTCACACACGCTTGTTTCCATTTTATTTTTAATGGTAGATCGATATAGGAACTCGCTCGCATAGGGTTATATTTATTTACATTGATTTCCAATTTTATAATGGAATCTAATGTCCAATCGGAATCAGTGTCTTGAAATTCTTCCACTTTACGCAAGATTGGTTGCTTTACATTTACATCGAACCAATCGTCTAATACAGTAGTATGAAAAATTTCATTCGTCTTAGCAATAAATGTTTTGAGCTTAATGTCTACATGTTCATTCACTACTTTTCTAAATTTCGCACCGAGCACACCATAAATTTTTATTGGTCCAAACTTATTCAATATATCTCGGATACGTTCTTCAAATAAAATTAAAGCATCATCTAGGAACGCACTTATATCTATATGTACAAGATTCAGGATTACATTAGTTTGAAGTCTACAGTTAAATGCTGTCTCACATTCAGCCCAGCGCACTCGATCGTTTATATCATTATTACTATTATCGTCATCATCAGGCGTCTATACTCTGCCACCTCTCTTCAATTTTACATCGAATAATGCCTGGAGACGCATAATTTGTTGAATAATATCGAGACACCTTTGCTTTTCAGAGGTCCAATATAAATTTCTCAATACATTGTTCAACGTGACTAGATTCTCATTACACTGCGCTATCCATCGGTGAATGAAATCAATTTTCAACCTCTCATCTTGAAAGTCTGGTAGAATAGACAAAGCCTCTTCAATTACTGGAATGAGCACTTCACATTCGTCAAGAATATCTTTATCCTGACGACCTTTCAGTGGCCTCCCATTGTTATCCTTCTCAGAAATTTTACGCTTTGTAGACATGATGCTCTGCAGCTGCTGTTGTCTCTACTTCTGCGAAACGTGGAATGATTTTCAAGCCTTATATCTCCAAATCCCCACTCTTCATCTTTTACCCCTCCTCTTTTTTTTCTATTTACCCTTTCCAAACAGTTTGCGTGAGGACTTATAAAAAGGAGACTATGAGCAACTGATTGCACAATAGATGTAACTGCTGTTGATATAGTTGTCTCTGCTGCTGCTGCTACTGACTGTTGCTGCTGCACCGCTGTCCGTTTGTCATTCCGCACCGCCTTATATATCCACAATCCCCACTCCACAAGTTGCGCGCGCATACGCGGGAACGACGAAAACGAGCAGGAACATAGAAAACGCGCGGGAAATCCTAACACATGCTAGATGAAATACCAAACCACTAGGTTGGTACGTCAGGGAACTCAAATACCAACCGAGTTTAAACCCATGGTATACATCTGCATTACCGACTGAAGGTAATGTTGCCGACGACCACCAGTAATTACACACACACACACACACATCTACATTACTGGTCGAAGGTAATGTTACAATCTACTTTACAGGTCGAAGGTAATGTTACCAACGACTGTCGGTAATCACACCTATAGTAAGTTTTCTAGAATCTACTTTACCGACTGAAGGTAATTTTACTGGCAGCCGTCGGTAATTTCACATGTGGTAATTATCTTAAATCTATATTACCGGCCGAAGGTAACGTACCGGTACCTGTCGGTAATTGCGCACATGGTAAGTGTTCCCGTTCCTGTCTAGTACAACTACTTTTATGTACTTTTATAATTTTCGTAAAATTCATTTTTCCACTATAATTTCTCAAATATTGAAAATTTAAAGCTGGTGTAAGGGAAATGAAGATTCCATTGATCGAGACGAATAGATTGACCTATATGATTAATGCATTTCATTAAAAAATAAGGAAGTTATGTTTATTTATAATTTTAAAAGTTAATTTTTCGTTCTAAGTTGTCAAATAACCAAAATTTTCAGTTGACGTAAAGAAATTGAAGATTCTTTGTGTCTAGACAAATTGATTGACCTATACGATTAATTCATTTCATTGAAAAATAAGAAAGTTATGGTTAATTGTATTTTTAAAAAAGTAATTTTTCGACTATAATTTCTGAAATAATTAAAATTTAAAGATGATGTAAAGAAAATGAAGATTGTTTGTGTCTAAACGAATCAATTCACCTAAAAGATTAATGCATTTTATAAAAAAATAAGAAAGTTATGCTTTATTGTAATTTTCGAAAATGAATTTTTTGAATATAACTTCTGAAGTAATAAAAATTTAATGCTGATGTAAAGAATACTTAATGCTTCCTCTATGAGGAAGCAAATCATATTTGCTTACAGGAAGCAAAGTGCTCATTGAATGAGTACAAAAGTTGATACAACTTGACAGCTAGTTTTTTATTATCTCTGGAACTGGATGAGGTATCTTGACTTATTTACAAAATTTGTTTACCCTTTTGTCGCACGATTTGTGATTTTTCGAAAAAAATTTTAATTAAAAAAATCTCAAAAACTTGGCGTTTCAGTATAGAAAACTACCATGGAAATGATATATCTCAATTCAAAACCACATGTGTATAATTTTGTTAAGCAGTGAAATTATTGGTCTTATAAAGATCTGAAAAGTCTTCTTTGACCATTTTTTGAAAGAATAAGTAGGTTTTGTTTTAATCGTAGAGAATATTATTAAACAAAGCCAAGTGCAGGGTTTTAATTAAGTTTAGATGAAATATCTAGTGCAAAGCACGAATGACCTGATGAGAATGTATTCCTTGAGTTCGATAGAACCTTAATTATGTTAGGCCTTTTCTTCATTTAAACTAACATTATTAATACAAAAGTATAGTGTAGATACCAATCAAATGATCTATTTCAGGTTAATAATATTAAATGTATTAGATAATACTTTAGAATTAGTATTAGATTTCAATTAATGTTTAATAACCTTAATTAACAATAAATTATATTTATATGGTTATTGTAATAACTACTTAAATACTTAATTAATGCTTCCGCAAAGAGAGAGAGAGAAGTGCTTATTGTGTAAATGAACATTAGATATTAATAGATTCTCAACTTTAAAATGAACCACATGCCGTTACAAATAAGCATCGCTTCATGATATATCAAGAGAAATGGCTCGTCAAAGACAGAAAGCAGGTTGACCGAGCGGGGAGTGTATTCTTCTCTTTCTACTTATCTTACATTAACAAAGCATAAAAGATCTATTGCCGCACGACCGACTCCTAGACGGTACTGGATGTTATTTTAATTTCAACAAAGCAATTAAATTATACCAAAGTATTTGAAAACTGTAGTAGATGCTCTATTGCTAAAGTGTTTATTCGGAAATTGGTTGATTTTCCAACATTATATCTAACAGCGAATTGCATTTTGTATTTATTTTTAGAATATGCAAAAAGCTGTCAATTAAGTATCGCTTTTTCTGCTTGATGTATAAGAACAGCCTAACAGGACTAAAAAAAGAAGCCACTTTTGTCTAAAAAAAAAAGCGTTGACTAGGCACCAGGTATGTAAATCGGGTTTTCCTGGGGCACCACCCCATTCCACGTGACTTATCCTCCCTCTTATTGTGCTTCTCCTCACTACCACTTGTACCTCCCACTTCATCCACTTACCAGCTCTTTTTCGCCACCCTCTCACTACCTCTTTTTCTACTCCGTTCTCAGAGAAAAAGAGAAAATCAGATTCTCCCTTTTTCCTGGATAGAGGGTCTTTAACCCTTTTTCCAAGCTCACAGATATCGATTTTCAGCTCGAGATGGATGAAATGGGTGTACGTACAACTTTGGCTGCACCATTCGACCTCTCTCCACTTCGCTTCGCTTCAATCAGCTTTTTTAGGTTTGAGAACTCTTTCTCTTACCTTGTCTACCCTTTATTCTTCTTTAGTCTATTTTATTATCTTCTTGTTAATTTTTTTATATATACCTTGAAGTTCTGCACTTATAAAAAATAACATTGGGTCAAAAAAATGTATCCGATTCGAAGAAATGATAACATGTAAATTAAGGTAAATTGATGAATTTTATTTTTTAAGCTTTGAGAGGTCATAAAAGAAGTGCATTGATAACAAAGTGACATATAATTATGACAAAAGAAGCCACATCTTGTGCTTGCACATATCCATTTTTGTTTAAAAATAAGATAATTCCCCATTTTTTGTATTTCCACGTAGGAAAAAATATTTGATTGAACTCTAGAGTACAGAAAAAAGTAAATAAATAATAAAATAACGCGCGCAGAAAAAAACCTGTTACCTTTAAAAGTAGATGACGTAAATATTATTTCTAATATAATTAATTAAAAGTAAAAGGATCAATTTTTCTCTCTGCATTTTATGAAACGTTGACACCAACACTGATGAACATCGAGCTACGAGGGATGTCGAGAAAAAGAGATGGCGAATGTGAAACACATAACTTCAATGATTTTTTACAGACACAACACAGGTGTCACGTCCGCGACGTCATTCTAATTAGTTTATTTATAAACATTATAACATAATTTATAACTTAATACTCATTGTAAGCCAAGAAGACCAGCCACAATAATCAATGTTTCTTAGCTGTCATTTATTAATGTAAACCAACATTTATTCTAAAGTTTCTCCCAATTATTAATCTGTAAACAATATTTAAAGGATCTTGGATTTTTTTAACTTAATATAAATAAGCCATCAATGACCCTTGCGAGAAGGAGTCACTCATTAAATAAATAAATGTCACCGGACCTGTCGACCCTTCGACACGTGCACTCTCTCACCCTCTTTCCAAGAAGACCTTGAAAGATGCAACTTTTAGAAAATACAAATGAAATCATCGCAGATCTACAAAATATTCTGGAATATTCTAGAACATTCTAGAACATTCTAGAACATCATTGCACCCTAACCCTTTCCGGGGTGAGGAGATACAGGGGTGCCCAAAATGATATATAAACAGAGGAATGATCCTCAAGAGTCAGTACTTCTACTCCTCCAGTGACAACCCCGAAGTGCTCTAAGACAGTCAGTCAGTCGCCCTCAATCAATCTGGAATCTCTTTAAAAATTCAACCACCGAGTCTGCGGTTCAGAACGAATCTTTTCACTACCACCGGAACTCTAAGTGTCATCGAAATTAACTTAGTCTCCGGAATCATCATCGATCATCATCGAGGTTCAACTTATTTGAGAGTGCACATTCAACTTTAACTATAAATCTACTACAATGGTCAGGTACACATTATAAATACTTTTCTATCAATGGCTGAGGTTTCACTTTTCACTTTGTAACCAAGATCCTAAATCATTTCTTTTATTCAATAAATAATATTGTATTCCTAACTCTTTATATATTCTTATTTTGAAATCTGGTTGGCTATCCTCATCCCTGTAATTGAGAAATCCTTTCCCAATTCAAAAACGAGGAACCTCTCTAATTCTATTAAATTTTAGGAGTATGTTATCTCTCCCGAGACGTAACACAGGCACTAAATAAAAAAAAACACGTCGCATGTCAATTTCAAAATATTCAAATTTATAATTACGAAGCTAATTTCATAACCCGATGCGATTGACAAAGACAGATGAAGAACTAGGAGGGCTCCGGGAAGTCGATTTAGCAGCGCGCTCACGAGTTATTACATGTTCAAAAGTCATTTATGAATCCATAAATTTAGTAGTTTGGACACAATTATATTTGCACAAATTGAATTAAGCTTCTTTAGTTTCTCAGTGACCTGCCTGTCCGACCAAGTGACTTTGTAGTTCATCTGTGACCAGTATGACCGAGTATTACCAAACACTTACCAGTAATTACCGGTAAATGATTTACTAAAGTGATAAATTCAAAATTTTAGATAGGTAAATTTTTGGATTTATTGGATTTCAGAAACCGAAATTTATTTAAAAAGTAGATAAAGTCTATACTTAAGTAATAAATTTAAAGTGAGAATTATATTATACTCAATGCCGTATTTATTTATCAAGATTTCGATCACATAGAAATTTGTTAGACCTAACCTGAAAATTAAATTTCTCTATTTTATTATTTAAAAAATTGGGTTTTATTTTCTATTCTCTTTTAAGCACTCTCCTTTATAAATTAGATATCTGAAAATTAAATGAAAATCATTGCTTTATTCGATAAACTTATTATTGAATTATAGATATATAGATATCCCTGCTTAAAATGCCTGGTTGAAATCAAATAGAAACCGGATATAAACCGAGTAAATACCCATTTGGAGTCTTGAAGCGGTGTATTTAAATCGTGTGCCCTTCTTTAAATATTAGCAAGAATGAATCTGATACGCGAGTAGCAAAACCAGTCAATGTGTATTATTTGATCGGTAGAGTGGGGAGCAGGGAGCTTCTTGGTGACAAGTGAGTCTTTCCCTTATTAATTGATTAGTTTGAATAGTGATTGGTTTTGTGATAAGTGGTGTGAATTGTTATTTGTTTCAGTGTGGCGTTCATATTAAACGCTTAATTTACTTCGCTTTGCTCAATTTATTTGCTATTTGGATTTGCTTATTTCGCTTACTTCTTATTTGATTTCATCCATTGATGTTGATGTGTGGAGAGATGTTGGAATTGTATATATCAAGGACTGAAAAGTGCGAACCATAACGGCTTTTCCGTCTTCAAAGATGACAGCTTCGGTATAATTTGCGACTCTCATTTCTTGGACCACATTAATTTTGACTCCGAATCTGTAGTCAATCTAAGAATGCATCTGGCAGAAAGGTTGTTCTTAAGCGTGAGTGAGTACGTTCGCATATCTCGTCTATTCATAATAGTTCTTTCCAATTATCTCAATTGTGAATTTCTAATGTGATATTTTATGATGTGATATTTTATTATGTTTTTGATTTGATTGTATGTTTTTGATTGATTTCGCTTTATCTCGTTTCATGTAAAATTGTATCAATATTTTTCTTATGTCACAATTTTAATTTCGGTTATTGTATTATATTTGACTCATAATTTAAATTGATAGCGTCGTACTAACGGCCACATTATTATTTCTTATTATTGTTTATATATAACTACCAGTCGATTTTGACATTAGACGCATTGGTTTTGTTTATATTTACACTGTATTTATTTCTTCTCGCCCACCAAGCCTGACCACAATCACAATTGAAAGTATTATTTTTGAATCTAATTTTCGCTTTTATTAAATCCATTCAATTCTCTTACGTTTTCTCAAGAATAATTAATAATTTAAAATAAAGTAACTAAAAAATTGTCGAAGATACGCAATGGACATGACAGAGACAAACTACATGTTACAGTCTTATCCGGTTTGATACGGTTTTTAACCGAACTGTGATTTAAATTTGCGCGTTCTACCCGCGTCTACCTGGTTCCTATCCGATGAATGTGATCAGAAATGAAATACTCAAACACAAAAATAAGTTTTAACCAGGGTTCTACTAGGCCCCTATAAGAAAATTCGAATGTGTCGAATGTACCCATGTGCGAATTTCCCATCGGGCCATAGTCGGGTCAACTTTCTAAAAGTCGGGCCATCTTTGTCAACCAGAGGTTGGCCGACATACCGAAATGATAACTATGGCCCAACTATTTTTGCCGACTATTGGCTACCATGGTCGACCCGAACATGACTATTAGAAGTTGGCCCAACTACTGATAAGATAAATATGGCCCAATAATTTTTGCCGACCATTGGCTACCATGGTCGACCCAAACATGACTATTAGAAGTCGGCCCAACTATACAACTGATAACTATGGCCCAACTCTGTTTACTGACCATTGGCTACAATTTTTGGACTTACTGTGGTTACTATAAGTCGGCCCAACTACTAAATGAAAATATGGCCCTACTGTTTTGCCGACTGTTGGCCCAAAATCCGCTACCAAGGTTGACCCGACTATGGTCGGGTCTACTACTACTAGGGTTTACTACTACGGCCCTACTACAAAAATAATATGGCCCGTGCTTCATTTTACTGTTTAATTATTTATATTTATTTGTACACGCATATAAATGTGTTTTATTCATAACCTACATATAATGAATAATTACTTAATATTACTATAATGAAC
>UCOK01019430.1:0-24569 GCA_900474325.1 Synergus umbraculus
CATTAATAATATATATAATAGTATTAATATTAATATTCTCCACCTGAAGAACCTAACCTCAACATCAAAACGCGCATCGAAATATTAAAATCGAAATTTCTTCAATTTTCCTTCATATGTGAATCTAGGAGATATAAATAGCATAGACCGCCCGAAGTTTTCCGAAGGCAATCGTACATCTTCGGGTTTTCAAACTCAGAAGAGGAGAATTTGCTGCGCGCGCAATCATTACGATCTCCTACTTATTTCACACGGACATAGACCTTTCATTGTGTCAAGTTCGTCTCGTTTCAAATCTGAGAGCACTGCAATCATGCATGCAGCCGTCATTCCCCATGCAATTTACATAGGAAACTTCAAGTCAAATCCGGCACGTGTTTTAATCAAAATAAAATTAAATTAAAAAATAGGGGCTTTTTCTTTTTTCGGATTTAGAAACGAATTGGGGGGATCGAGACTGTAAAAAAAGCGTTTTTGGACCACCCATATATATATATATATAGCGAATTCACCATATTCTTAAAAGTGCTTTATTAAATGAATAATGTTACTACATATCTTGAATCAAACGACACACTCAGAATTAAAAGATTTTAAGTAATTTTAATTTTAGTTTAGTTTAGTTTAGTTTATTTTATTAACGGCTTGCGCCTTTTGTACATTTGATAACAGAATATTTTTATCTACGATTCTTAACTTAACAAAAGAATCATTTTATTACGAAGAGAGTATCTTTTGGTTCAACATAGTAACATTTTTCATTCAATAAAGCACTTTTAACAATGTGGTAAGTTCGCTAAGAGTTTGACTAAATATATCTATATTGTAGGATATCTTGTTCAATAAGATATAGGATCTGTAAATTGATTTTAAAGTGGATTGTTCGCCATAGACAGTCCTATGGTCAGGTGGACGAAATAGTTTACCGTCTGACCAGTGTCTCCAGATCGTGGGATTTTTCGGCCCCCACTCTATGACCCATGAGCTCATGCTTTCTCTCTCTAGCAACAGTCACGACCTGTTCGTTATTATTTTGAAGACATCAGCTGATGTCTTCAAAATAATTTTCGAACATAAATTTTTTTTAAATATATGGCTTTGTAGGAAATTTCATGGCGCATCTTTTATCCCCTTACATAAAAGTTGTATTTCTTACTATTTCTAAAAGAAAGTGGAAAAACAATTTTCTGAAAAATTAAATTTAATACATATTTTAACTTCTACTTGCTCTAAAAGACAGACTTTTTAATATCTTTAAATGAAAATTGGAGGAGTTATGCTTCAAAGTGTTTTGAAGATGATATGCTCTTTAAAACTTTTCCGATTTGTTGTGAAAAAAACTTATGAATTGTTTTGCTAAGCATTATCAAAATATCGGAACGCAACTTTCAAACGCTTCGTTTATCGACCCAATGGGAAATTCATAACGGGCGCAGTACCGTGCCAGTACGCGCTGGTACTGGCGCCTGTACTAACATATCTCTGGGATGATAACGATGTTCCGTACTGGGCTGCCAGTTCTGGCGCGGTACTGACAGCCAGTACTGGCGTGGTACTGCTCAATGTGAAATTCACAACGGGCGCAGTACTGTGCCCGTATTGGCCAGTACTAGTGAAAAAATAAAAATACATGTCTCAAACTAGCTGTGAATACATATCATAAACTAGCAACAGTCACGAACCTGTTGATAGAGAAAGATAGCATGAGCTCGTGGGTCGTAGAGTGGGGGTCGAAAAATCCCACGAACTGGAGACACTGCCTCTATGTCCGTGTGACTAAGAGTAAGAGACCGACTTGCTATGCGCGCGCAACCAAGTTCTCCATTCTCATTTCTCCTCTTTCGAATTCGAAAACTCGAAGATTATCGAGGGTGGAGATTTTCCTCCAAAAACTTCGGAATAAGGGAAGCTTTGTTTTCGATACATTTTCTAATATTTTTAAAATCGTTTAATTAAACTTTCCTCACGTGATAAATGTCTAATACAACATTCTAATCAATTGTCCGGATGTATGTATGTATGTATGTATGTATGTATGTGTGTGTGTATGAATGTCTCCATTTTTTGTCGCTCTATTAACTTAAAGACAGTTGTAGATAAATTGATGAAATTTGTAGGGTATATTGGAACCACTAATATCTCAAAACGTGCCAAAGGATTTTTCAAAATATTGAATTTTAAAATTTTTATGTAGATTTTGAATTTTTGTAAAATTGATTTTTCGACTATAACTTCTCAAATAATGAAAATTCAAAGCTTATTTAACGGAAAGAAAGATTCCTTACGTCGAAACGAATCGATTGACCTGTGCGATTAACGAATTTTATGGAATTTAAAGAAAATTATGATTATTTTTAATTTTGAAAATCGTTAATGCTTCCTCTATGAGGAAGCAAATTTATTTGCAACATTATCATAATGAGGAAGCAAAGTGCTCAAAAATGAGCACAAAAAAATTATAAATATAGTTAAATGGAACACCCGAGATCGAATTCACAGCTAGTTTTAATATAAGATATATGTAAAGGTTTTAAATAAATAGCATTTATGGAAACTGACGCATCTTTATATATCCTCCGATAATATTTTTATTCTTTCTTTTATCCTCTTACAATAAACTTGTATGTTTTACCGTTTTATGTTTTTTAAGTTTGACCTTATTATAAATTCCTACAGTATATTGTTTTCAATGCAAATTATGAATCAATATTTAAAAGCTGTTTGTAGTTTAAAATACAGTCAATTAAAAAATTCGTTCATTTAAACGTTCACATCTTATTATAAAAGGTTATTTTGTAAATAACCTTCTTGAAAATATTCACAAAGTTGTGACAAAGTTGTGAACGTTTAAATGCACGAATTTCTTAATTGATCGTATTTTATACTATAAACAGCTTTTAACGATTGATTCATCATTTGCATTGAAAACAATACACTGTAGGAATTTATAATAAGCTCAAACTTAAAAAACATAAAACGGTAAAACACAGGCCCGGCAGATCATTGGTTGTCTGTCTCTCTTGTTCATCAAGAGCTGCATATGTAAACAAATGAGAGCAAGCAAACAAAATATTTAAATATCTCAATTTTCAATTCTGCCACAATCTTCACCGATTGATCTGAAATTTTAAAAATACGTTCAACATTGCTTTCTCCATAGACTTAAGTAGGATTTACTTTTATATTGCTTACTTTTTTTATAAACAATTTTTTAAAGAAAAGTTTCAATAAATATTTTATTTTTTTTAGTGCACCATTTCGTGAAAAATTTCCCTCAGTCTAGTCTAGAATCAAAAAACTATGTAGGTACTTTCTTCCTTCTTACCTACTTGTATAAGGGTAATAGCGCGGTCAGCGCTATCGCAATAAATACGTTATTATTATCCGTACTATGATCTTTATTTTGGTTTCACTTACTCTATAGAGTAAGTGAAAAAAGTAAGGACACCATATTCATTTAAAGTCCAAATTGTTAATAATTGTTGTTTTTATTGAATTACATAACGTAGTTAAATTACATAATGTAGTTAAAATGACAATTTTTATATAATTCTAGATCCATGGGTTGACCTAAGAGTACAAAGTATGTTTTTAAAATTTAAAAAGAATCGGTTCAATAGTTTTTGAGATTTCGTTAACTCGAGGTCTAAAAACGTTGTTTTGAGAAAAACGCGATTAAAGTTTTTTTAGATGAAAAAGTACAGAAAAAGTTAACTTACGCTTAATCAGCGATGCCTGGACCATACACGCCAAAATCTCTTAAAATTTTACGTAACTGAAAAGAAATGAAAAGTAACTAAACATGTAAACTGTGGATAAGAGAAATAAGGACTAAAATAAATTTATTTCGTGAAATTAACATAAATGAACCGAAGGGAAAGGGGAAAAAGAAATCCCTTCATTCAGTACTAAAATATTTTTCATTACAATAACGTTTAAAAGCTTGATTGAATCAATTCTGAGGGATTTTTTGGCGTTTAAGAGAGTCTATTTACTGCTGTTTACAGTAATATATAGGAGAACATCATGTTAACTTGATGGTCTATTTTAATAATACGCCAAAGTGATGACGGCGCAGAAGTTTTTAAATATAAGTGGTTCTTAGAGTTTACGTAATAGACTCTACTTGAGGTTCAAATCACACCGGAGGAAATTAAGATTATCATCGAAGTTTGAGTTTCATCTTCTTAGATTTTAAAACATAACCACATCTTAAAATAATAATTAATAATGTTCTTAAAATAAATAACGTAATTATGCTGCATTACACAGTGAGGCGATCGATTTGTATTTGAGCGCTTAAAATCAAGATGTAAGAATGGTCAATGAAGACCAATGAGAAACCAATTTTTCTAGGTATTAATTTTTAATAGAGGGGATAAGAATAGATAGGGGGAAAGAGGTTGCTGGAGAGGATCGGTCGTCATTGTAATATTTGAATTGTTGGTGATTACACCTAGTTACTGTGACCGTCATGTTCAAGCAACTCTCTGAGAAGGCAAGAGGTAAATAGTTAATTAGCTTGTGAAATTTTGTACTTTTCATATTTAAATATTGGTTTCTCATCGGTTGAAATTGTGTGTGTTCTAGCGGAGAGCGTGGCGGTTCGTCTTTCTCTATTTTAACTGAGATTTCGGATCATATTCTAATCTTGGCGAGTGTAAGATGCACCATTTTTGATGATTGTAATGATGAGATTGCTCCACTGATTGTCGGCTACGAGAACCTAAAGAAACATGTTGCAGTTTGGGAGATCAGGAATTGACCATCTTCAGCTTTGAGGTGTCAACATAGGTTTTTTCGAGTAAGTCGTTGAATGTTAGATGGTTCAGCGAATTATTTAATATCCGCACTTCGTTTTTTGGCCAATCCTTGATTTTGTCATCGCGGGATGCATATATTGTTCTCTTAAGTTGAACGTTCTAAAGGATGTCGAAGTCGGCTAATAAGTCATAATTTGTTTTGTCATTCATCTCTCTCTTTTTATATTGAATTCCTGTACCTCTTATTCTATGTAATTTCGCTGACTGTTCTTCTGACGATCATTTTGATTTTATTTTGAACTTTATATTTAATTGACAGTCAGGAATTCTATTGCTTTAATTTCGAAGATTTCTTTTTTATTTGCCTCCTTATTGTAATTTGGTATTATATTTTTAAATTCAAATTCTATTTGTTACGTAATTAATTTTATCCATGGTTATTGGGTTGAGAATCTGTTCACGGTCATTATTAGAAGTCTCTTTCTTGTCTATTATTGCGTCTTGTTGTTAACACTATTGTTTATATTCTTGATTAATCGCTCACTGGATTTTGAACTGTTATTGATGACTGAATTTGAAATTGTGTATGTTCTCGATATTAGAGGCTAAGATTATTCCAATTTATGACATTTTTCGTTCGCTTATACTGAATAAATTAAATTCTCATTATTTTACAATCAATTTTCATTCTTGAGCAATTATTTTTAATCCGATATTATTCTCAATTTGTGTGTTGTGTGAATTGAAACGATCATTGACCAATCTTTAACTTGTCGAAGACACGCGATTGTAACGCTTGATAAAAAGGAGGTGGTTATAACAGTTATACCTTTTTACATTCTCATCAGGAAATGTATTAGATTCGCGTAAAATCCCCCCCCCCCATTCTTTGTCAAATGTTCACGTTTTGTGAATGACTAAATCCCAGTGGGCAAAAAATTTAAGGAAGTTTTTAGAACGCACACTGGGCCAGGAGACCCGGTTTTGTGGCCAGAATTTGATTTTCAAATCAAAATTCAAAAAGTCTACAAATTGGGCTAAAAATAGTTACTCGGAGGTTTTTGGGGTCACTGATTACGAACATGTAATCAAAAATTCCAAATTCCAAATGGTCTACGGAATTGGCGAAGAATTGGGTTTTGGGGGATTTTGGGGGATTTTGGGATCGGTTTCGCTTACGAATTATCTTGAGTTCCATCTTCCTCTTCATCGGTCAATTCAATTTCATCTGGAAGCATTTCAGCTTCTGAAAAACCAGTTACTTCTTCTTTTCGATCTTCTATGTCGGAACAGGATGTTTCGGGTTAACTTATTCAAGAAATGTTTATTTTGCATATACATATATTGTATACATTAACGGTGTTAATTATAATTTTATTAATATCATTTATGCGCAAGGAATGTGGACGGAAAGAAGATTACCGAAACAAGTAATCTCACTCGTCCGCAGTCTGCGTTGATGTAATTGGAACAACAAATCATCGAAACAAAAACTGATCAATCAACATATAATTATCGTCAATAGTACTTCAATTAGTCCTGAATTCAGTACTTTAATTCATTTTTTCGAATTCAAAAATTGAATTTTGGCCACAAAACCGAGTCCCTGGCCCACTGTGGAACGTCCTAAAAACGTCCAATGTTCCAAATACGTCCTAAAAACGTCTTTGGAACATTGGACATTTTTTGACCTAACATAGGACATTTTTAGGTCATTCTAAAATATTCTTTAAATTTTTTGCCCACAGGGATATTTTTGCCAATGTGTCTGTCTTTATGTGAATTTGTAGATTTTTAGTTTGTGAGCACGATGAATTTCGATTAGATTGGCGTTAGGCATACTGGTTTAGTGTCCAAAAATGAAAGTCAAGTTCGTTAGTCAGCCATTTTGGATATAAAATTCAAAAATTTGGATAATTTAAGACATTTTTTAAAAATTCACAAATTCTATGTCTACTTAAAAAGCAGTACTCAAAAAGTCTAAACATTTATCCGTATCACTTTTTCAGACTTATAACATGTCAAAAATTAAAAAAAAAATTTAAGCCAAATAATCCAAGATATGAGAAAAAGTTAAGAGAAGAAAAATGTTTCTTTTTAAGGGTATGTATTTCTTATCCAATCCCAACCTTACCGACATTTTTTCTCTGCAACTTTACTTGTTTATTTATTGAAATATTAAATTAAAAATTTCTACAATTAAAGATGATATGCTAAATTACGTTCATCTGGTCTTAAATTTTTTATAAAAATAAAAAATGTTGCAGAGAAAAAAATTTCTGTAAGGTAGGGATTGTCATAAAATTTTTTTGGAAAATTCAAAAATTCTGTTTTTTAGCTAAATAATGCGAGATTCAGAGAAGATTATATAAAACTAATTATTAGTCTTAAAAAGATCTACAAATTCGCCCTTGTTTATTTTTTGTTAGGATAAATAAGTTTTCTTTTTAATCCTAATAAATATTTTAAGAAAGAGCAGAGCTCGAAGCTCAAAGTTTGATTGAGGTTTAAATCAAATATTGAGCGCATCAAATAGGAATCGAGCGCGTTAGGGATGATTGTATACAATAAACAATATCGGAGCACGAAGCATTATCACCTCTCACGCGTTCGATCTCTATTTGACGTGCTCTCTGAATATTTCAATTTTTTTATCGATTGATTTAATTGAAGTAGTTCTTTTCAGAAAACATCATTATACCCTAATGAATATTTCTTTCGCTGTAACTTTGAGCTTACTCAAAATTCCGTCAATGAACGAAGCGTTTGAAAGTTTCGTAAACTTATTTTTATACTACTTGTCAAAAAAATTAATAGCTTTTTTTTTTAATAAAAAATCGGAAAAGTTTAAACGTTCATATTATCTTCAAAACAATTTGAAGTGAGTTGAAGTTAAAATATTTATTAAAAGTTTGTTTTTCGTAAAATCGAGTTTTTTTCACATATATTTCAAGAATTTAATTTTCCAACTCGATTTTGAACACAACAGGGACCAACTCGAACGGCCTGAAACAGTTTGACAAATTTTATGCGTAATAGTTATGGACGGTTATGGAATACTCAATCGATAAAAATATTTAACATAAAAAAAAGGAAATGGTTTAAAAACCCAAAACGTGTTATGTGTATCTGCTCTAGTATAAAAAATTAGACTTGAAATCATCTCTCTGCCGAAAAATACAAATACCGAATATATAAAAGCATTTCATTGAATATCTCGGTTCGCTCGAAAATACATTCGTACACCGAAAAAAAAAGTTTCTTCGTTTAAAAGGAAAATTCCTTTTATAGAATCCTCTCATATTTTCCTATAAAAATGAGCATATTCCTCTATTGATTATATTATTTTCCTCTAATTTTAAGAATAGAGGTGACAAAATGACTACTTTTGCAATTTTCTCTCAGACTGAGAATAATCCTCTAATACTGAGAGGATTTACTCTTAGAACAGGACTTGCACATGCGAAGTCAGCGCCCTCAGTGACGTCAGTGAGGCGTAATAACCTAACCTATTCGCGTCGCGTTCTCGGTCGTTTCAGTCGTGTCAGTTGTGTTTAGTCGTGTTACCCAAAAGTGCCAGGATGGAATCGAAGCTAGCAACGTTTTTATCACAATTGGGTCTAGTTTCTTACATTGAGTCTTTCGAAAGTAAAAGTACTAAAAACAATAGGTTTCAGTAATCATTATTATTCATTTGAATTACAAAAAACAGAAGACTGGGAATGTCTCGCGCAGAAGGACTTTCTTTCGCACCAACCACTGAAATTAGTAATTGCACCACGAAGTACTAGTGTAATGGTGTCGCTACGTTTTAAATTGTAAAATTAAAAAATCGTTTTCAATAAAATAAAAATTGTAAGTTAAAAATGCATTATTGATTTTAGAAACCCTAAAATATAACCTAGACAAATAAAAAAACAGTTTAAAGGAACCTTTTAAATTGAGAGGATTTTTCCTTTTATTTTAAGAGGATTCCTTTTCAGAAGAGAAAAATCCTCTAAAATTAAGAGGAAAACTTTATATATCATATTGTAGAGGAAAACTTGCATCAAAATAAGAGGAATCCTCTTAAACGAAGAAACTTTTTTTTCGGTGTATAGTTTAGTTCTGGTGTCTTCACCAACACGGCAAAATATCACTCAAACACGGTTGCCGTTGAGTACAGTTTTGGCTCTATCACTCTCATTGGACTTCCAGAAGAGTCAGAGAGCGAAAAGTATACTCAAAGGCAACCCTACGCTTAAGACTTTGTGTCTATGCGCGTCGCGTAAGCATGAGCGACCAACTACATTGTTTATACGTGCAAAAGATTTGCTACGTATTGTATTAAGAGTTCGGGTTCTGAATTTGTGGTTCAATTTTATTATAAATTTCACACATAAATGCACTTAGTATATTTATTAAACATTTGAGACTATTATTCGTTACAATAATAATTTGAATTTAAGTTCGCGTGTTACAGAGAATATTGTCTGCTCCGCCTTTGACTAAGATCTAGATGTAAGTACTGTATTAACCGAAGTGGTCAAAACGAAGTCTAAAATCCAAGTGGTAAAGTTGAAGTTTACAAAACTTCGAGCCACAACTTCTAATCTCAAACGGAACATTGACCTTTCTACCTGAACTCCTGCATTCGGGAGCGCACTACGAACTTTACCCGTGTAAGAAGCACTTACAGGACACTACCACACTCTTGAATAAAGGACTCTGTGAAATCCTCACCCACACATCACCGACGAGTCTCACTCATACCACCATGATAACGTCCACGAAGGACATTTTAAGAACTCACATACAATTGATAACTAAACAAATACGTCCACGTTGATTAAACTAATTCGTCCACGTTGATCACACTAATACATCCACGTTGATAGAGTTTCGTCCGGACAATAGGGCCCAAATTGAGATAAATACCGCTAACCTCATAGAGGAAATCAGTCTTGAGTTAAACAGTTAAGGGGTCAGTCTAGTAACTCGCGCCGAAAAAAACGCGATTTTCGTAAATTTTTCTTGGGATACTGGATAAAGGTTATCATATAAAAGTTTTTCGGCTTAGTAGATACACTCTTGAACTATATAAAAAAAATTTTTTTTTTATTTTGTACACTTTTACGACCACAAACGTCAGCCAAGCGCAACACCTCGAAAAGAAGGTAGGTCCGCCTTGTTGATAAAATCTCGGAGCAAGGTTGTCTAAAACAAAAAAATCAAAGTGCTTTAGATTCAGTAGGATAATGGCTATGTCCCCTGTGAAATTTATTCAATTATTTCAAAAAATAAAAAAATGGTGAAGAAAAAACGAAAAAACTTCAAAAAAACGCTATTTTTTCGCCGATTTTCAGAAAAAAAATAGTAAAAATCAGAATTTTTGAAAACTTTTTATAGGGGACATAGCGATAAGTGTAAAGAATATTTGGTTCAAATTTCATAAGGATTGGTCCAGTAGTTTCGAAAATTTTATCAACAAGGCGAGTAAAAACGTTGTTTCGAGAAAAACGCGTTTAAAGTTTTTTTTACAGAAAATTCGTAAAAAAATATTACTTACGCCTAGTCCGATCTCCACGTAAACTTAGTTTTTTTGACTTACTTCCTGCACGTCGCCAGGATGCTGTTTGATATTTGACTTTTTTATCCATCGCGAGAATACGACAATCACGCGTCGCGAGATGTTACTCTTAACTCGGTCAGGCCGGTCAGCGCGCTCGAGGTACCTACCTTTGAAGCGCTCAAAAGTAATGTTACAGTTCTCGGATCGTTCTAAAATTTTGACACAATATTTCTGAATATATTTACTTTCGAAATAAGTAAAAAAAATAGATTTTTCCAAAATGAGTTACTAGACTGACCCCTTAAGGGTGCAGATCTACTTCGGTGAAAGTCAGTGCAGTTTTGAGTCGTCAGGTCAACAGTTTGACCCAGTCTTACAAGTGCAAGGTGAATTCAAAAAATTCTGAGTCCAGTGTGTGAAGAAGTGATCTTGGAAAATTCCTAAGTTCGACAGAAGAGAATTTACAAATTTGTTGAACTTATCAAATTTGCTGAACTTATAAAATATCTAAGTTCGACCGAAGAGAACTTAACCCTTTGCGGCACACATTTTTCTAAGAAACAAATTTTACAGTCACACGCACTTTAAAGGGTTTTCAGGGTCGCTGATTACGAATCCGGAGTCAGATTTCCAAAATTTTAAAAATTTAACATTGAAAATTTCCAAAAATCTTAAACTCCGCCATCTTGGATTTTTCTAAATTGAATATTTTGAATTTCGATTCAGATTCAGAGATGAAAATAAACACCTCAAGAACAAGGTTGAAAAAAATACAATTTTTATATTGGGGTTTTTCTGAGAAATACTGCATTGTAGAGTTTTTTAAACAAAAAAATAGAGTTTATAACTTATATAACATTGCAGAAAATTCTGAAAAAATTCTTTAAGGTGGACTCAACACAAAAAAAAAATTGCCGTTTGAATCTACAATATAGATTAGTGGAAAATGAATTTCTCCGTGAAAAAGCACCAATTTGTATTATTTGTTTATATACATGATTTTTATAATTAACAATTAATGACGGATAAAATTTTTTCACATTCATTTATATCCTATAGACTTAAGAAAAATAAAAAACCCGGTACTTTTTTTAAAAAAGTAGTTAAAAAATGTAACGAGAGGTTACACACGTGTGCGTACCGCATGCACACCTTTTCACTAGACTCTGGTTACATAACCATCGTCCCTACTCTACCCCGACTCTACGCCTACCTGTCAGCCATTGCAGGCTGATTTCTATAAGTCTACTCTACTGGCAGAAGAGCAATTCTTCAGTCTAGCTGAAGAATTTCAGGAGCAACTGTGGTAGGCAAAGGACCGGCGAAATCACAAGGCATAGGCGCAACTATCCTTGTCGATTCCCATAGACTTTTGTAGGGAGAATTGCCAACGCTCAGGCGCACCTGTCGCTGTCAATTCTCAAGTAAAGGAAATGCCATTCCCCGTTCTCCGTTTCTCCGCTCTTTCTCTCTCATTCTCATTCAAAGGTGTACGATTTCTACAGTTAAAATATGAATAAATTAGAGCATCTATTATTAATATTTTCCACCCGAGAATACTTTTCTATTACATAGACATAATTGAACCGACAGATAATATTTAGTAGGGCCACCTATGATTGCAAAAGGAATAATCACTTCATCCGTCTTCGTTCAGACATATTCACTCTTTTTGTTATTTCATTAAATTCACACAGTTAGATATGTAAATTATAGGTTTAATAAACGCATTCTTTATATTTTGTTAACTAAATTTGGGATCTATTTATTCGTCTTTAAAATACCTAACCTTGGTAGACTGAAGCGTCCGGTGAGACGAATAGTAGGAGAAAAATAGATCGTTACAAAAATGTAAAACCATGGGGAAAAAGGTGGGACGTTGAACGTCCCACTATGCCGCAAAAGGTTAATAAATCTGTTGAACTTATAAAAATTGCTGAACTTGACAATTCTAAAAACCAAGTGCAGTGGCAGTCCAGTGACATTCCCAATCAAAAGAAATCAGTGAAGCGATTCTCAGTGATACGAGGAGGATTATAAAAGGATTACCTGAAGTCATCTAACAAATTATCACCGGTAAACCCAGTCATCCATCACTAGGGTTTCACTTAGGCGCTACATGGAAAAAAGAAAATAGCTGAATTTATCATTTAAAGTAGTCAACTTGCGCTATGAACGCATTTTCCCTAGAATTTAGTAAGTTTTACTATTTCAAATGGTAATTTTTGCTAAGAAAATTGCAAACCCTAATTTTTCATTGTAAAAATTACAATTGGAAATAGTAAAATTTAAGGGAGATCGGAGGGTTATGAGACCAAGGAATGTTTTGTATACATGCACTGTTGTAATTAGTTTGTACAACAAAGTGAAAACACTGCAAACGTGAACAGTCTACAAAACTTTCGATCGTTCTTGACGGATGTTGACTATAATTTTTTTGAAAATGTAAAAATTATGGAAAAAAATCCGGGTTTAAAAACTTGCTCATATGGTAAGTAACACATGCCCTTAAAGGCATTTTTAATTTAAGTTGGTAGCAAAATGTTTTTTTCGTTAAACAGATTTTCATAGCTATCTAAACATGTACTAACCAAAAATTTACCATCTGATTTAATTGATCAACTTAATCAGTCTAATTTGTAACACGAATAAAGACAAAATTTGTAAATAAAATCGCGTTTTATTAAGGGGTTAGTAGGGGAGAGCAGGGCACAGAGGACGGGCGGGACACAGGGGTTCGCTTTAATAAAATTGTATTTTGTGGTGCGATCTCTTTGTAATGGCCGTAATTACATTCTTTAGTGACTATTTCGGTTAGTGTCAAGTCGAGACGCATTTTGAATCAACGCTTTTGGAAAAGAAAATATAAAAAACGAAAATTCAAGGAAAGCTTATAACAAACTTTCAAACATATAGCCTTCTCATTTGTTTATAAGTGCTTTAATTGTTGAAATGTTTATTAAGTATATCTTAGTGTTCACTTAGCTTACTTTTTGTCGAAGTTTCGTTACCGAAATGTTTGATGTATTAAATGTAGGTTAGCATTGTTTATGAATTGACTGCGAGGGCACAGAGGACCAGGTAGCGCTGGGGCACACAGGACCTGTGCAAATTGCGACTATGAATTTTATATCCTCACTGTTGAAAAAATATTTTTATTTATTTAAATATTTTTTATTTTAGATGGTGCACATGCATCATGATACATGTGCTGCAGTAGACGAGTGTTAAATTTGCAATTAAATTTATAAAGAATGATAACTAAAAAAAAGGAAGTAAATAAGTCTCAATTTAATTAGGAAGTTCGCAAATGAAAAAACCAAAAGGAAGGTATGGGGGGGGGGTGTGTATGTGAAATTGAAGAGGTGAGCCAATTTTACAAGATAAGAACTTTAATAAACTATAATATTAAATCCACTTTTCCGGCATAAAAAACCCCAGTCTTGCGTGAGGAAAAAGCCTTCCAAGTAGATTTAGAAGATTGAAATAAGAAGATATAATAGAGAATTAATAGGTTAAAATGCCGAAGATTGAAATAAGAAGATATAATAGAGAATTAATAGGTTACAATACTGAAGATTGAATGGCCATTCAAGTAGTTCCTAATTTACCAGCCAGCACCTGTAGCTTTCTGAAAAGGAGGACACCTCCACTGCTGGAGTACAACGCAGTCCTGACGTCTCAGGCACGGGTACAGCCCTCACTACGTTGCACCCGGGGGAATGGCAAGTGTGCCGCGGGGTTTGAAGGAGCCCTGGATGATACGTCGTATCATCCACTAAGGCAGCAGGCAGATCCTGTCCTTAGCCCTTGTGATGTGTGGATGGCTTTGTAGTGATGGGCGATTCTACTCGATTCTTTGGAATGATTCGATTCTTTTTCTTGAGGAATCGATTCTGACATCGATTATTTTCAGAATCGATTCTCGGCGTATCGATTCTGTTTTAACGAAGAATCGTCGAAGTTCGGAATCGACTACCAAATTTTGTGCCAACTGCCAAGGAAATTAAAGAGTAAGTACAGAATTTATGTAATATTAAATAATAATTCCTTTAAACAAATTACATTACATTTCTCACAAAATTACACTATCGAATACTCACAGAAGTATGTTTTGGAAAATTGATTACTCCTTTAACATCTTGTTTTTAGTATAAATAAATATATAAGAACTCTCGTAAACATAACCTATATTTTATTAAATACAAACTTTGAATTTAAGTTTCAGAATTGGGTATTTTTTCACATTGTAACAGTACACTTTTTATGAAATAAAAGTATACGGCTGTACAGAAATAAAATATGTAATAATATATATGATTATATGTAAGGTGTTTAGTGTTTTGAGTATAGTGAGATTCAATTTTGAATATTAGAGCTTGATTCTATTATAAAATCTGTTATCAATTTTTACAGAAACTTTTGACTTATTTTGCTCTATTGCTCCTTTTTTTAACATATATTGTTATTTCGTTTTTGAAGTGTTTATTTTTAATTCTCTATTATTTGAAATAAATTTCATTATCTTTAGTACAGAAAATATTCTGCATTTAGTACTGAAAATATTCTGCATGCAATTCATGGAATTCATGTATCAAAATACGTTGCAAAATTTGATCAACGATTTTTTTAAATATAACGTTTTAAAACTTTTCATTTACTTTAGTATTATATTATGTAAGTGAATTGCAATTCACTAACATGATATAATACTAAATTTCTGGAAATCTAAATACAAATCTTTTAGTCAATAAATCATGATATTTTACTATAAAATTACATATTTTTACTAAAATCCTTTCGTTGTAGGCAATATAGAAAAAATGGACGACGATGTGCTTGTTGATGACCTAAATCTAGAGCCAGATTAGTACGCATTTTAATTTTCATTTTTTAATCAACACTGTAAATGATTCATATTTTTTAATGTGGTTATTTTATTTTCAGTCCGGTAGTTCATATTCCTGATGGAATTAATGAACCAGAGGAAAGTTTACAATTAGAAAATTTGGTTGATTTATTAGAAACAGAAGGTAATAATTTTTTTAATTGAAATTTTATAAATATTTTCTCATCATTTTTCAGCTATTTTTAATTTTTAATATAATTTCTTATTTAATAGGCAATTCTCCAGTTGTACCTTGTAGTTCGAGTTTGAGGACACATTCGAAGTAAGTATAATTGTTATATAAACGAAACTTAAGTGATTTAAAAAAAATGAATTATTGTTATACAATATTATTTCAGGTTAAAAATAAAACCAAGTCCTATTTGGAAACACGTTGAGAGAGTGAGAGGGCAAAATCTATTAATTTGTATACACTGCAAAAAGGAATTTAAGAATTGTGGGAATACAACAAACATGTTAAAACATTTGAAAAGTCAACATCCCTTGTTTTTCGATAATTTAGAAAAAGAGAGCTTAATACCTAAAGAAACCACGAATTGTATTAATGGACAAAAATCATTGAAACGATATATTGAAAATACGGATCTTTCAAACCAAGAAAAAAAGTTGGTAAATCCGCCCAAGAAGCAATGTGTTGTAAGTTAAATATAATAAATAAATAGTAATTAAATAATTTTATTAAAAAGTAACTATTATTTTTGTTTTTTGAAATTATAGACTTTACCTGGCAGTTACGGATTAAAGGAAGCATTCAAGCGTGTGAATTCCTTTAAAGGTTTGTATTTAAGGATAGTGTGTGATACTAGTTTGTATAGATTTAAAAAAAAAAAATGATAGTATCCAAACCTCCATGTTCATTTTCTTAACGAGGGAGAGCTATTATTTAAGTCCTTTTTTTTAATTTTCTAAGTTTGGTAAATTATTTTGAATTTTCTTAAATAATTGAAAAAAATGTTCTAACTATAATTCTTTTAATTACATTTATAAATAGGTACAGAATAAAATTACACACACACACATTCGCGCGTATTTCTTATATTTTTTTCTTATTATTATAGATGGAGGTTCTCTGGCGGATAAAATTACAAATGGAGTTTTGTTTATGATTTGTAAAGATTTACTACCTATTTCGACCGTGGAGAATGAAGGCTTTTTAACGCTGCTAAAGATTATAGTACCTATTTATAAACCTCCTTCAAGAAAAACGTTGGTCAAAAAGCTTGAATGCCGTTATGACATTCTGAAACAGAGATTGATTAAAGAGCTTGATGGCACTGACAATTACTGCATAACTTGTGATAATTGGACAGATTGCTCTAATCAAAGTTATATGGGGGTGGTGACTGTTCACTATCTCACTTTGTCTGGTGAAATGAAAAGTGGATGTCTTGGTTGTATCCCACTTTACGAACGTCATACAGCTGACTACCTCAAAAAGGCATTGCAAGAAACTTTTGATGACTTTAATATCAACACAAATAAAATCTCTGGTATAATATCTGATGGAGAGGCAGCTATTAAAAAAGCTTGTATTGAATTAGTTGGGAAGGATAAACATCTTATCTGTGTTGCTCATGTCGTTTCACATCTTCTCCCTGATGCATTAAATACTTCTCAAAAATTAAAAAGCATCTTTGAGAAAGTCAAGTTAATAGTGGCACTGGTTAGAAGAAGCATTCCAGCATCAGATAAGCTTAAAGAATTACAAATACAAGCAGGAAAGAGTGAAGGAACCGTCCTTAGCCTTATTCAAGATGTTCCAACCAGGTTTACAACAAAAGTTGACATGATTGAAAGGTATATTGAATTGGAACCGTTTGTTTATATAGCTATGTCTCATTGTGCACATCCTGCTGACATGTTAAATAGATAAGAATTTAAAATTGTCAAGGAAATCTTTCCAATAATGGATGCCATCAGATCTGTCATAACAGAGATCAGTGGAGATATGTACCCTACCTGCAGCGTAATTATACTAATCATACATTGCATGGAAAGAAAAATAGACAGTGTTAATCCGCAAACACTCATCGGTCAGAAATTTAAAGAAAATATTGAAGCTGCCATATCAAAAAGGTGTAAGAATTTTGAACACATTCCGTTATTATCAGTGGCTACTATACTAGACCCACGCTTTAAAAAAGTCCACTTCAAGGACCGATTAGCTATTTATCCTGCTTTAAGTCGGATAAATAGTCAAATTGAAGATGCTAACCAACGTACACCCAAATCGTGCCCTGCAGCTCAGAACGAACTACAGAAATTTGATAGTGTGTGGGATTATCACGATAGTTTAGATCAAACTCAAGAAGATACTTCACATCCTGATGTTGGTTTTTCTTGGAAAGCAGAGTTAGAACAATACCTACGATTAAAAAGGCTCCCCAGAAAGGAAGATGTTTTTATGTACTGGAAGAGGGTAGAAGAAACTTTTCCCTCTCTAAACAAAGTAGCTTTAAGGCAGTTGTCAGTCCTTGGAACATCTATTCCATCCGAACGATTATTTTCAAAAGCAGGTCTTATCAAACGTGATAATCGCAACAGATTAACTGGTAGGCACTTAAATATGCTCTTATTTTTAAGCTCACTTGCTCGAGAAAACTGGAGTCTTTTTGATTAATCCTATCTCTATGCGTTTGAATGTTCCTAAACTTGGTATCTTTGTGTGAGATTCAACAGTTTTCAGACTTGTTTTTTGTTTGTGCTTTAAAAGACCCAGTCAGTGAATAGAGGGTTAATAATATTTATACTATTTATAAAATTAATATAAAATTTAGTCTTAAATGTTCTAACTCTTGTACTTTACTATGGCATGATGTTATAAGTTGACTTTTTATTGCAAGAGTGGTGTATGGTACTTGGTTTCTGGTATGCACACCTAAATTATATATAAATAATTTTTATAGCCTGATTACTGTGAAACTTAAAAAGACATTTATGCATAATACATTTTCTTCCTAAAATCCAATGGTCCTTTTCCTTCATTTATTCACTTTTTTTTCATTGAGACTACACGTCTTTTCAAATCCTTATAATACAAAAATCAAAGACTTTAAATTTTGATCATCATTTAATTTCATTAACATTTGAAGTATTGTAATGATCACACTTTTCCTAACACAAGTACTTTCCAGGTAAGTTTATAATCACCCATCACTGTGGCTTTATTTAAACCTAGTAAATTTTCCTTTAGTTTTAATTCCTAATGAACTTCATCATCGTTTTAGATAAGTATAATTTATTTTTAAATTAAATAATACTATAAAATAATGTATTCGCATATATTTTTAAGCATATTTCTAATATTTGGTTTATTTTTCAGATTCTATGAATCAACAAAAAAAAAGGAAATCAAGCATCCTAAATTAATTTACGTGGATGTCTACAGAGTTTACAGGCATTTAAAGGAATTTTAACAAATATACATGCCTTTATTTAAATACGAATATACAATATATGAATAAAATATATCCTTATTTATATAGTAAATGTCCTTTCTATCTCATATTCCTTTGATTTCTAAAAAAGTTTGATCTGGGGATGGTAAATTTTGATTTTTCGTATTGATTTTTGTTCATTTTAAATATTCAACCCTGTGTTCCCAATTTTTTTTGTTTATTATAAATAATGTTATTTTCACTTATAGAAATGTTTATTAGACTAATGTGAATTCATCTTGATAAAAAAAAATTAATGAAGTGCATATTCTGTAAATAAAAAATATTTAAATAATAAGATATTTTTTATTTAGTCTAATAAACATTTCGATACGTCAAATGACATTATTTATAATAAAAAATAAAAGTAATATTTTTTAGCATTTTAAACTGCGCGCCAATAACAACCAATCATATGCCGAGCACGACACATGCGCAGACTATGTATCGATTCTTCGATTCTTTTTAAAAATAATCGATTCCTTGGTATCGATTCTTAAAAAGTATCGATTCTCTGACATCGATACTTTTTCAAAGAATCGCCCATCCCTATGGCTTTGTATTCCACTCACTGAGTCCTGGGTGGCTTAGTTAAAAAGTACTCACACACACTGTACTACACACACACACACTGTACAGTAAGAGCGCACTAAAGGCTACTGGAGAGAGAGTGAATTGTATGATTTCCCGTAAGGAAGTGAGTATAAAAGTTCTTTAATTTTTGTTCTTTATTTCTTTTTTTAATAACAAAATATGTTTAATAGCAAAAACTTATATTTTATATATGAATTACATACGCGGGGCACAGAGAATCGGCAAAGTCCTCTGTGCCCTGCGGGCTGGGGCACAGAGGTCCAGAAATTTTTTTCAAAATTTTCCATTATATACGCGTGTTATTTATAATTATATCAACGAAAGAACGTTAAGCGGTCCTCTGTGCCCTGCTCTCCCCTTCCAAAGTTTTCACCTTTTTTTTAAAGAATTTTTTTATCAAATTAAATTTTATATTACAGATCCTAACCTTTCACACATGATTATAGTGTGGCGTGAGTTTTCTCTACACGTGTTTGGCAGAAGTTTTACACTTTCTCCAAACACAATAACCCTTAAACCATAAAGTCTAGTCGCTGTCGCGCTAGACCTTCTTTTTTATGATAAACCGTTATAAAACTAAATCCTACGGTTTTCGAGAAAACACATGTTTTGTACCCGCCTAAGTACCATCGGTCCAGTTCAACATTTTATAAAGACTACGCCTGGCCCGCCTGTTCACGCCAAGCTCCGCCGTCTCGCACCAGATCTACTTCAAAAAGTCAAGATGGAATATGACATAATGATGAAGATGGGCATCATGAGACCTTCAAAGAGTTCTTAGTCGACGCCTCTTCACGTAGTTCCGAAGAAGGATGGCACCGTGCGACCTGTTGGAGATTACAGAGCTCTTAACGCTCGTACAATTCCTGACAGATACACTCCACCACACATCGAGGACTTTTAATCAAATCCCGATAGCACCGAGAGACATCGAAAAAGCTACGATTGTAATACCTTTCGGTCTTTTTGAGCCATGCATAATGATGTTTGGTTTGCGAAATGCAGCATCAATATGTCAACGCTTTGTCGACGAAATGTTACGCGGACTTGATTTTATTTTCGCGTACATTGATGATTTTTTGATAGCATCCGATAATGAAGAACAGCATCTAGAGCATTTAAAAATTGTATTCGATAGATTATCAAAATACGGTGTTGTAATTAATCCCAGGAAATGCGAATTTGGCTTAAGCAAGGTAGAATTTCTCGGATACACAGTTAACGCTGATGGTATTTCTCCAATGGAAGAGCGCGCAGAAGCAATCTCAAAATTTTCTCTGCCTATAAAAATTAAAGATTTGCGCCGTTATCTCGATATGCTTAATTTTTATCGTCGATTTATACCCCATACCGCTGATATCCTACACCCTTTGAATGAACTTTTAGTCGGTTCAAAAAAGAGTAAGGAAACCGGCAATTGGACACAGGAGGCCTGCGATGACTTTTCAAATTCAAAAAAGGCTCTCGCGAGAGCAACTTTACTCGCGCATCCCGTTCCCGGTGCGCTTATTAGTATAGTTGTAGATGCTTCGGATTTCGCAATTGGTGGTTTAATGCAGCAACGCGTATCCAATGCTTAGCAACCATTATCCTTCTACACAAAATCATTGATTCCAACTCAACGCAAATATAGCGCATACGACCGCGAACTTTACGCTATCTACAGCGCTGTTAAGCGTTTTCGTCACATGATTGAGGGTAGAAATTTTAAAATTTTCACAGACCATAAACCAATAACTTATGCTTTTAATCAGAATTTAGACAAATGTTCTCCGCGTCAGTTCCGAAATTTAGATTATATCTCTCAATTTACTACTGATATAAGGCATATAAAAGGGTCCGAAAATTGTGTTGCCGACGCATTATCTCGCATTGAAGCAATTGCTTTATCAATTGATCACGACGCTCTTGCTTCTGCTCAAAAAGAAGATAATGAACTTCGCGAAATGCTTTCAGATGATAAATCAGCTCTTAAGTTACGAAAAGTGTATTTTTCAGATCAGAATTTACATTTATACTGCGATATGTCGAGCGACGTAGATCGACCTTTTATTCCTGTATCTTTGCGCCGTACTGTATTCAATTCTTTACACAGTTTGTCACATCCTGGCATGCGCGCTACTCAAAGGCTCGTTGCTTCGCGTTTCGTTTGGCCTGCAATAAATAAAGATTGCAATGAATTGACGCGTGCATGTACTTCGTGCCAATGATGCAAAGTTACTCGTCATGTTTCCGCTCCTGTTCGGCAATTTGAGAAATTAGCAAATCGATTCGAGCACATTCATATAGATATTATTACCATGAGTTATTGTCAAAGTTTTAGATATTGTCTAACGTGCATCGACCGCTTTTCTCGCTGGCTCGAAGTTATTCCGATTGCAGATATGGAAGCCACCACTCTTGCGACTGCTTTGTTCTCAACATGGATTGCTCGTTTTGGCGTTCCTTCACGAATTACAACCGATCAAGGACGTCAATTCGAATCAACCCTTTTTGCGGAATTATGTATGTTGTTAGGTACGAAGCGTATTCGTACGATAGGCTACCACCCATAAGCGAACGGATTAGTGGAAAGATTTCACAGGCAACTCAAAGCCGCAGTTAAATGTCACGATGGTAGTGATTGGGTTTCGATTTTGCCAATCGTTTTACTTGGCATTCGAACTGCCATCAAAGAAGATCTCGGAGAAAAAGCTGCCGAACTCGTAAGGAAAGGTTGCCGGAAGTTACCCATTTTAAAAACTGGCGTGCATGATTCAGTAAAAACTATTGGATCGATCGCGCTGAAATTTGGATATGTTATTCTACACATATTTCGCTATCGCAAGAACCAAAATAATTGAAATCCGAAAAAAAATAAATACAAAATGTCCGACTTCAAAATTTTTCACATTTTTTTAACCGTAAATTGTTTTAAAAAAATGGTTAAATATTAATCAATAATTATGAATTTGGTTCGTGCCGTAACGACATATGTGTAGAATAACATATCCAAATTTCAGCCCCATCGGTCCAATAGGTTTTTCTGAATCATGCACGCCAGGTCGAAAAACGTTGTTTCGAGAAAAACGCGTTTATTATTCCTATTATAAAAAGAACAGTAGTAACGTATCGCTTTTTCCTTATTGGTCAGATGAAAGTGATGATGCGGCGTATATTGAATATGGCGCGTAACGCGGGAAAAACCTCAATCTTAAATAAATATTGTAGCAAATGTGCGCGCGGAGCGCGCGTTTAATCTCGTTGATCTAAAATACAGAGTGATCCATTTTAATCTATAAGTATCTTCTAAAATTTTTTATTTACGAAACAATGGTTTAGATAAAAGTTGAACAGGATCGAGAGGGCCATTAACTGTATCATCAATTTTTTATCTTGAGTTCAATTTTCAAGGTCATTTGCTTCACACGCGCGCCAAATACACGTTCGGTGCGTTCAAGATGTTTACGGTGTTTTTCGTTTTTCGATCTGTTCTCGGTATTTATGACCAAAATAACGATTAACCCAACAATTCTACATATATTTATTATAAGAATTTGCACTTTTTAGAAAATCAATTTTTCAAAAATGTTCTTTGATACTAACCCCTTAAGAATACGAAATTTTTTTTAGAGTTCTGAGTTGCGTTTCAATAGTTCTAGAGTTCTACAGTTCTACCAAAAAGTTCTACCAAAAAGTTCTACCAAAAAGCGGTTAGGCATTAAGAATTCCGAGAAATAGGGGGCCCCCACTCCTGCACTCTAAAAAAATTCTATTAACAGTGAAATTACGTTCCTTTCAAAATGCATCTTTTGAAATTAAGCAGATTTCTTTTATCTGTCAAAAGAATCGTTTCACTGTTAAAAAACTCAGCTGCTAAGTGCAAAACAAAAATAATTTTATCAATAAATGATTTCTTTTGACTATAAAAAGAAATCCTTTGACTATGAAAAGAAATCCTTTAACTATTAAAGGATTGCACTTGTAGGCTACTGAGTGAAGTGCGTCTATACATGAGTGATTGTACGTTGTTTCAGTTTTAGTTTCTCCATTAAAGAAAATAATTTGACAGTAAAAGGATACCATTTGAAACGAAAATCCTTTTACCATGAAAGGATTTCTTCTCATACCAATTTTGAATAGAAAATCCTTTCACGGTAAAAGGAATCGTTTAACCGTCAATAGATTGTTTTTAGAGTGTGGGCTTCGAGCTCGGAAATTGCGCGTGTTGGCAAAATGTGTGTTTGCGTACGCAACCTCTATAGGAGAGCACACGGCCGGCGGCGATGAATAAGCCGAATAAGCAACGTTCTTTCGATTACATATAAAATGGATTACATACATATAAAAGTGGCCATAAATACAATATGTACATAATATATTTAAATTTAAACTGAAATTATAATTTTGTTTTCTTAAAACATTTCGCAAAGCTTTCTTTTTATAAAACTTTTAAGAAAACCGATTATATATATACAGGGTGTCCCACCATCTATGAACGTGCCGGTACTGGGTGGTAGAGGAAAAAAAAGAAACAGAAAAGTCCTGTGGCAAAATTTGATCTGCGTCTTAGTTTGGGTACAATATAGCTTCAAAGTTGGGCATAATGAACCAATCAGAAGCGAGAAGTAAACCGCCTGAAGTGAACCGCCATCACGCACACTATCTTAACTCTTACGTGACAAACAAGTGGTTGTTAAATCTTGCTTCTGATTGGTACATTATGCCCAACATTGACGCTTTATTGTGCCCAAACTAAGACCCAGATCAAATTTTGCTACAGGACTTTTCAGTTTCTTTTTTTGTCCTCTATCATCCAGTACTGAAATTAAGCTGCGCTCGGCTACGGCTCTCCTATGGAGGTTTTGCGCCCAATTCTCGAGGTCGCGTGAGTAGGGTTTGTAGTGGGGGAAGCTTCCGAGCTCATCAAGGCCATTGGCTCTCTTATAGAGGGTCCTACTATGGAGGTTGTATTGTAACCAAAAATTTCGATTTTCAAAATTTTAAGAGTTACAGGAGTTCTGATCAGAGTTATGTTTCTTCCCGAAAGAGTTCTACCAAAAAATTCTATAACATTTTTACGATCAACTCAAAATCCAAAATTTTACGGGACTTTAAAGATATAAAAAAATTTCGAGTTTTAAAATTTTAAATTCCTGGAGTTAAGATACGGCTTTTGTTTCCCCTGCAACATCTCTTCGAAAAAGTCGTATATACATATATTGTTCGTCCTGTAAAAGTGGTTTGCAAATGTCTTTAAAATCTTTCTGAATTAAACTGAAATCCCAAAATCTGTAATACTTTACAGTACTTTTATATTATATTATATATAATTT
>UCOK01019435.1:0-10457 GCA_900474325.1 Synergus umbraculus
ATAGGACAACGTTTTCAAAATGTTTTTATTTAATTTAAAAAATCTCAAATACTTTTCAGAAGGAATTTTAAAACTGTTTTAGAATTCTTCTCTCAAAAGTATTTCAGATTTTTTAAATTAAATAAAAACATTTTGAAAACGTTGTCCTATACAAAAATCAATGTCAATTAAAGAAAATTTCGAAAAATAATTTTTTCCTTGTACAATATCGTCACAACTCAAACAAAAATCTAACATAGGATGAGGAAAAACTATAACAAATGTTTTAAAATGTGACAAACTTTATGAATGGCCCATGTAAACTGTTGGTATTTAATTTAAATTGTTTGTACAAACGATACTGTCTTCGATTCATGATTGAAGATTCTGCATTTACAATAGAAAACGTCATGAAATTGAATCACACAATGACACAATATTGTGTAGGAACCATAATATAAATTGTATAACATTCGACCATCTGTTGGCCATAAAAAAGCAAACATTATAATACTCAATCAACAAAATTAACTATTAATCATTTACCAATCAATGATTAAACGCGTATATATATATAAAGAACGAAACATTTTTCAATTCAAAATACTGTTAGAAATTGTCGACTTGTATACTGAGTTCAACCTAAAAATTGATTATTTGTGTATAATAAGTGACGTGCTCAATTAAGGAAAATGCATTTTGTGTTCTCTTTAATCTTGGTAAGACTATCCAACATCATTGTTTGAAAATTTTTGGGAATTTTCTTCAGTACTTTAAAAGACTATTGTTTTAAAAAATTTAATTTATTGTTTGAATCAAAGAAATATTTCTTTGACCGTATATCATTACTTCAATTTCTTTGATTCAAAGAAACTGTTTTCTGGGTGTAATGGTAGTTTCTACGGTAATTTCTATTAAAACTAAAATTCTATCACTATTTTACAACAGTTTCTCATAATATATATTTAAATCTTATGAAACCTATATCACTCAGAAAAAATTTTGTTTTAATCATAGAAACGTATCATTGATATAGGATCAAACAAAAAATATCTGAATTAAACAAAACTTGTTTGAATTAACAAAACTTTTATTGATTCAAAGACATTTTTCTTAATATGATGAAATCGACTTTTTTGAATTAAAGAAAATTTCTTTGAATCAAACAAATTTTTTGTTTAATAAGTTTAATTGAAAGATACTTTTTCTCTGACCCTATATGAATGATATATTTGTTTAATTCAAACAAACTTTCAAAAAATCTCTTGAAATTAAAATCGATAATTTAAAATTATCTAAATTGATCAAATGATTTAATACTATTTTATATGTTCTTCAGGTAATCCCTGCCGTCCTTGCATTAGGACCAGGAGACTATCCAAATACAAAATTGTCAGGAATGTCGGGCTTTGCAAAAAAAGGAGGCACTACTGGAGGTTCGACTGGACCAGTAGTTGCTGTCAACAATCTTGCGGACTTGAAAAAATATCTGACTGACGCAACGCCTCGTACTTTAGTTATAACTGCGAATATTGTTTCACCAAAAAAGGAAACTATTTTATTGGGGTCTAACAAATCCATAATCGGTTCCTGGAAAGCAAATGTTATCAATAACGTGTATCTCCAAACATCAGTTCGATCAAGCAATATCATTTTCCAAAATGTGGTTTTCTTACACGATGTCAAGAACCTCGGTAACGGTGATACTCAGTTAATTTTAGACCATGGTAAACAATATTGGATTGATCATTGCACTTTTGACGGACAGCAAGTAAACCATAACGACTTGGGAAAATTGTTAAAAGTCTCAACTGTTGATTATGTAACAGTTACTCATTGTAAATTTCAAAACCATTATTATGGTTTGATTCTTGGTTATCCATCAGATGATCCTTCCGGTGTTGCTCAGAACAATAATTTACCTCGAATGACTATTGCGTACAATTATTTTAATAATCTTAATTCACGTGCGCCAGGTTTGATGCGTTATGGAAAGTTCCACGTTTACAATAATTTTATTAACAATTGTCATTTAGGCTTCACTATCAGTTTTCAAGCTAAGATTTATTCAGAACAAAACTACTTTGTTGATCCTAAAGAGAATTTTGAAGTACTCGATGATAAAGGCAATGGTTATTTTAAAGATGTCGGAAGTGTGAGTATGCCGAAAAAGCAACAATCTAAATCAAATGATAAATGGCTTCCATCTTCGGAATATCAGTACAAAGCAAGAACGCCAGAATACAGTAGAGATTTTTGCAAACAATATTCGGGCGCTCAAAGCCAGAAATTACAGTTTGCTGCCGCGTAATGAAAAATCTTTAAATACGAGTTATGTGTATTATGGATTAATATTTAATTTCTTTTTAGTAACCTATTCTATTGACTATAATGTTCCAATAATAATAATAAAATGTTTATTCAAAATAAAATACTCTTAATATATTAAAAAAATTCTTATTTATTCTTTTTAAATCCCATAAAGTCCCAGAACAGCCTTTAAAATCCCACAAAATTCCGCAAAATCTCTTAAAATTCCATGAAAATTTTGTTAATTTCACAAAATATTTTGCAATTACAATTAATGTACAAAAAGTACATTCACTACTTCTATATTTGTAAACAATAGTTTAAAACATTTCTAGCTATTTAAAAAATTTGATATTTTGAAAATGTCTTAATTATACGCAAGGCTAAAATAGTCCAAACAATGGAACCCGATTAGACCGTCTAGATTAAATAAAGGGATTAGATTCGACCCCAATTGAACTTAAGTTTTCCCCAAAATTTTTCCACTTTGTGGATGGAAGGTAAGTATTCAATGGTTTCTCTATCATAAAGCAAATACTTTTGCTATTTCATCATACAGGAAACAAAGTGCTTATGACTAAGTACATATGCGACATCAAATTATAAGTACAAGGAAAGGTAACCCAAATACCCAAGATTAATATCACAGCTTGTTTCGTATCATTTTTATATACTACCTTTGAATGTTGTAGACACTACTGATCGTCATATAATGGAATAGAAATAAATTTTTTGATTTAAAATACTATTAGCAATCGTCGACTTGTCTACAGAGTTCAATCCAAAAATTAATTATTTGAGTATAATTAAGTGAAGTAATCAATCAAGGAAAATGCAGATTGTGGCCTTTTTAGTCTTGGTAAGCTTATTATCCAACATCAATATGCTATATAATTTTAAGAACACTTTTGGGAATTTGTGGTATTTAAGGGCGTGATACTTTATACTATAAGGTTAAAATTAGGTCATTTACCACTATCTGTACAAAACAGAGGTAAATATCAAAAAATATGTATAATTGCATAAGTAAAGTTCGGGAAACTAAATGTGCTCTTATGATAATTGCCACATGCTTATAATTCTGTTACAATCCCTTAAGAGTGAGAGGGGGTAATTCGGCCGAAAATAAACAATTCTTTGAGAATTTTTTTAGAGAATACGATTAATGTAAGTTTATTTAAGTGATTTGTGCATGAAGAATATAGTGTAAAATTTTCATTGACAAATATCGAAAAAAAGTTACTTTGCGGTGGACGGCACAACCCATTACTGTATCACCCGTGCAGAAATTGCCCCATTTTGCCCCATTTAAAATAAGGTTCTGACAAGGCCCTGGTCAGTTTTTCTATTCTGAATAAAATGAAATAAATTATAATAAGGTGCTAATCGGGCAGCATAATAGGACTATGTGTAATTACTAACATAATATCATCAAATTATTCCGAATTGAAAATATTTAGATTTAAATATCATATTTAAATATTAAATCACCCATTTAAATATTTAAATAGTTTTCCTTTTTCATTGCGAACGCAAATATATAAATATGATTGCTTTATTTCCTTGTATTGTTTCTTATGTTCTTTGCTATGTTTTGACATAATAAAATTACATTTTCATAAAAGAAGGTAATTTTTATTTATAATTTTAACCCTATTATAGTTTTTTTTAAAAAGACCTTCACTAGAAAAACTGACAAGGTCCTGACTAGTTTCCCCTATATAGGGTATTGGCGAGTACAACCGTTACACCCTTGTCGGGTTCTACCCAGTTTTACTGACCAGAACCACACCAGAAGTAGGGGAAACTGACCAGAACCCTACTAGGCCCACATCAAGATTTCTGCACGGGCATCCAAAATCAAAAAACCAACAATATTTTATTGATTAATGAGTTTCTCTATACCTCTTAGCCGAGTCGGAGCGGCGAAAACTTATGCCATATGTTTGTTACTTTTGTTCCTATTTACTTCTTTGGACACAATATTCTTGAAATATTGTATATTCATTAAATTTTTTTTTAATTGCTCTTTTTCGGACGAATTGATATACAAATGATATAAAAATACTATTTGATATGTTTTCCAGGCGATTTCTGCTGTCATTCATGCTTCAGCAGGAGGAAACTATCCAACTTCCAAATTAACAGGAATGGCGGGCTTTGCACTAAAAGGAGCAACCACTGGAGGTTGGAATGGACCAACAGTTAATGTAAAGAGTGTTGCAGACTTGAAGAAATATCTAACTGACTCAGTGCCTCGTACTTTAATTGTAACTGCGAATATTACTTCACCCAAAATGGAAATTATTTTATTGGGATCTAACAAAACTCTAATCGGCTCTTGCAAAGCAAATGTTATCAATAACGTATATCTTCACACATCAATTCGAGCAAGCAATATCATATTCCAAAATCTGGTTTTCTTACACGATGTCAGAAATATCGGCAATGGTGATACACAGTTAGTTTTAGACCACGGTGAGCGTTATTGGATAGATCATTGCACTTTTGATGGACAGCAAGTAAACCATAATGATTTAGGAAAATTGCTTAAAGTTTCATCAGTCGATTATGTGACAGTTAGTCATTGTAGGTTTCTGAACCATTATTATGGTTTGATACTCGGTTATCCATCAGATGATCCTTCTGGTGTTGATGAGAACAATAATTTACCCCGAATGTCTATTATGTACAATTATTTTGAAAATCTTAATTCACGTGCGCCTGGTTTGATGCGTTATGGAAAATTCCACGTTTACAACAATTATATTAAAAATTGTCATTTAGGCTTTACCATCAGTTTTAAATCTAAGATTTATTCAGAAGATAACTATTTTTCTGATCCTAAAGAGAATTTTGAAGTACTCGATGATAAGGGTAACGGTTTTTTTAAAGACGTCGATAGTGTGAGTATGCCAAAACAACAAAAGTCTAAGGCAGATAAGTGGCTTCCATCTTCGGATTATAGCTACAAAGCAAAAACACCAGCATATAGTCGAGACTTTTGTACAAAATATTCCGGCGCTCAATGCCAAAACTTACAGTTTGCTACCGTGTAATGAAATTTAATCTTTAAATACTATTAGTCATTTATGGTGTGGATTAAAAAGTCAGCCACGCAAAAAAAAAAGAAGTGAGCCGTTCCAAAAAAAAGACACATATAATATAGCGTTGTAGTCGAGGCTAGTCGACGTTCAAAATTTTGGAATTCAACTAGTCTCGATCAATATTAAAACGCTCTTTACGTGGCTTTTTTTGAACCGCATTTTTTTTTTGTGTGTGCCTGTATAATTAATTTCTTTTTAATAACCTACTCTACTAATTGTAATTTCTTATTCAGATTAAAATACTATGGATATATTGCAAAAAATTGTTATTTATATTCTTTTTATATCCTATAAAATTCCAGGACAACCTTTAAAATCCCACAAAATTCCGTGAAATTTTTTTTAATTTCACAAAATATTTTTAAATTAAAAAAAATCTATCAAAGTCTCCAATAAATTATGAATTCTCTTAAAATGCTTTGAATTACGATATTTAAAAAAATTATTTTTAAAGCTGATAAAAGACAAGTATTTAATGGTTCCTCTATCACGAAGTAAATGCTTTTGCCATATCGTTTTTATGTTCTACGGTTTACTAAAGACCGTCATAGAATGGAATAGACAAAAATTTGTCGACTCACAATACTGTCAGCAATCGTCGCCTTATGTGCAGAGTTCAACTCAAAAATTAATTTTTTAAGAATAATTTAGTGACGTTCTCAATCAAGGAAAATGCGGATTGTGCTTTTTTTAATCTTGGTATGATTACTATGTTATATAATATAAAAAAATTTTTTGGGAATTTGTAGTGTTTAGTGTATTATATTTTGTCCAGGCAATTCCTGCCGTCATTGCTGCAAGAGGAGGATACTACCCAAATACCAAATTAATAGGATTGGCGGGTTTTGCAAAAAAAGGAGGCACTACTGGAGGTTGGAAGGGACCAGTAGTTTTTGTCAAGAATCTTGCAGACTTGAAGCGATATCTGACTGACGCAGTCCCTCGTACTTTAATTATAACTGCGAATATTGCTTCATTCAGAAAGGAAATGATTTTATTGGGGTCTAACAAATCCATAATCGGATCCTGGAAGGCAAATGTTATCAATAACGTATATTTTCAAACAACGCCTAAATCAGGCAATATCATCTTCCAAAATTTGCTTTTCTTACATAATATCATGAATGTCGGCAACGCTGATACACAGATAATTTTAGACCATGGTGAGCGTTATTGGATAGATCATTGTACTTTCGATGGACGGAAAATAGAACGAAATGACTTAGGAAAATTGCTAAAAGTCTCATCTGTGGATTATGTGACAGTCAGTCATTGTAAGTTTATGAACCATTATTATGGTTTGATACTTGGTTATCCGTCAGATAATCCTTCTAATGTTTATAAGAACAATAATTTACCTCGAATGACTATTATGTACAATCATTTTGATAATCTTAACTCACGAGCGCCAGGTTTGATGCGTTTTGGAATGTTTCACGTTTACAACAATTATATTCACAATTGCCATTTAGGCTTTACTATCAGTTTTAAGTCTAAGATTTATTCAGAATATAACTATTTTGCTGATCCTAAAGGATATTATGAAGTACTTGATGATAAGGGTAATGGTTATTTTAAAGATGTCGGAAGTGTGAGTATGCCGCAAAAACAAGCATCTAAACTAGATAAGTGGCGTCCATCATCGGAATATTACTACAAACCCAAATCGCCAGTATACAGTCGAAACTTTTGTATAAAATATTCCGGAGCTCAAAGACAATACTTGGCTTTTGCTACAGTGTAATGAAATTTATTTTTTAATTTTGAATATGTTGTGTTTTGTAAATAAATGTAGATTATTATTGGTAGATTAATAATTAATTTCTTTTTAATAACCTACTTTATTAATTGTAATTACGTATTCAAATTAAAGTTTATATTCACAAATTTTACGACCATCGTTTTAATAATTATAAAAGCTTAGAAATATAAATTTCCGTATTTTGCGTATTTTGTTGGCAATTTTTACAAGGTTTCTTTGCAAATTTGTCATCTGAAGTAAATTGTGAGATGGGAGTTTGATTGATTCTACATGAAATTTTTTTTAACGCTCCAACAGCCTTAATAAAGACATGTGATACTTATTATAAGATCTAATTTAATTTCACCTATACAATCACTTATTCAAACCTCTTGAAATTCCATGAAATCCTTTAAAATTCCACGAAATATTTTTAAATTCCAAAAAATCTATATTAAAACCTTATAAATTCCTTAAAAAACTCTAAACTCCTTTAAATTCTTTTAAAATAATTAGAGGAATAAGAATAATTCCTACTAAAATGATTTTCATAAACTGATTTTTCCATAATTATTATTATTTCTCTACACATACGGCTAGTTTACCATATTTACGATGTTGCAATAAGATAACTAAAATGAGAATTAATGAACATCAAAAGAAGTATAATAGTATATTTAAAGGTGTTGGAACATTGATGGTATTTATTATAAGAAATATTTTACCTTCTTATTTGCAACAGCTTCAATAGGTGTTTCATAATCGTCAAGAGGTGGGCCTTTTATTTAAACAACCGCATCATCTTCTACGAGTCCATCTATACTAGAAAAAATAAAATGGACAATTAAAACACTTAATCAAGTATAAAAAAAGATTTTAGCATTAATCGAACCTGCACTGAGAAAAATAGTTTCTTCGTTTAAGAGGAAAATTCCTTTTATGAAATCCTCTCAAAAATGAGTATATTCCTCAATGAATTAGATTATTTTCCTCTAATTTTAATTCCTCCTTATTTAAGAGGAATAATTTCTAGAATAGAATAATCCTTTAAAATTAAGAGGAAAACTTGCATCAGAATAAGAGGAATCCACTTAAACGAAGAAAATATTTTTTTCGGTGTGGATTTACTGCAAGGAACTGAACTTCCGAATTCACATACAGACTACATTTTTTATGGTCAAATTTTCTCGAAATGTTTCGTTCTTGCAACGAGAGAACTGTAACTCTTTCTATTCAACGCGGAATGTAATTATTAAATACATTCAAACTGAGCTCACTTTATAAAGAACAAATCTGAATAACTTTTCGTAAACAATCCTAAAACAGTTGTCGAAATTTGCATTGACTTGCCGTGTAGGAAAGAAACGGGGTTATTTATATTTACTCATATGATAATTGCCAAATGCCCTATATTCCCAGACAAACGATAACATTTCCAAAATTTCTTCAAAGCTTTGAAAATAATTTCGATAAAGTCCTTTAGAATGCTCAACATCTGTTAAAAATCATACTACTTGAAATTCCATAAAATTACAACACAAATGCAAATGCAGTATAAAAAGGCTGCATAAAATCTAATTGTAAGAAATGTTGAAAATATTGTGACGTACTTCATGAATGGTTTAGACTGTTATTAGTATTTATTTCAAATTGTTTGTAAGATCGAAACTTTCTACGCATAAGAATTGAACTTCCTATTTTTCGGATGTCGGATTAAAAAATGATGGCCTGCTTTTATTAATTACTTCGAATTGTTTATTTGCACGCACCTAGGCACGCATAGAATGTTTTACGTAAGAGATTACATTTTTCTGGGAATATTTTCAGCATTGTCACTACTAACTAGATCAGACGTCAATGAAGTGAATATGTAATACAAAACTCTGGTGCGTAGGAACCAAATACTGCGTGAATTGCACAAGATTCTACGAAATATTGATCATAATATTTTTGTCAAATAGCATTATCAATTCATCAATACAGAGTATCCATTAATTATTTATCAATCAATGGTACAATACGCATATATATATAGTGATCAAAAACTTTTTTTATTCAACATACTGACAGCAATCGTCGACTTGTATACTGAGTTCAACCCAAACATTAATTTTTTTAGTATAATTAAGTGACGTGCTCAATCAAGAAAGATGCAGATTCTCTTCTTTTTAACTTTGGTAAGATTATCATACGTAGGTTTTTTCTATAATTTTTTAGAAAATGTATGGGGTTTGCAGTATTTAGAGCTGTAAATTATTCAGCGTAAACATATTATATAATTTTTAAAAAATCTATAGAAATTTGAATTTTGTATTTGAAGCATAATTTAACATTTTTTCTAAGTTGATCAACAGGTGATAAGTAATCTTTTCTATGTTATTCAGGTACTTCCTGCTGTCTTTGCTGCAGGAGGTTTCTATCCAAATACAAAATTGACAGGAATGTCGGGCTTTGCAAAAAAAGGAGGCACTACTGGAGGTTGGAACGGACAAGTAGTTACTGTCAAGAATCTTGCAGACTTGAAGCGATATCTGACTGACGCAGTCCCTCGTACTTTAATTATAACTGCGAATATTGGTTCACCCAAAAAGGAAGTTATTTTTTTGGGGTCTAACAAATCCATAATTGGTTCCTGGAAAGCAAATGTTATCAATAACGTATATTTGCAAACAACGGCTAAATCAGGCAATATCATCTTCCAAAATCTGGTTTTCGTACACAATCTCAAAAATATCGACAATGGTGATACGCAATTAATTTTATTTCATGGAAAACAATATTGGATCGATCACTGCACTTTTGACGGAAGACAAGTAAACACAAATGACAAGGGAAAATTGTTAAAAGTCTCATCTGTTGATTATGTGACAGTTAGTCATTGCAAGTTTCTGAACCATTATTATGGTTTGATACTTGGTTATCCGTCAGATGATCCTTCTGGTGTTAATCAGAACAATAATTTACCTCGAATGTCTATTATGTACAATCATTTTGATAATATTAATGCACGTGCACCAGGTTTGATGCGTTTTGGAATGTTCCATGTTTACAACAATTATATTTCCCGTTGCCATTTAGGCTTCACTATCAGTTTTCAATCTAAGATTTATTCAGAAAATAACTTTTTCCCTGGACCTAAAGAAAATTTCTTGGTACTTGATAATAAGGGTAATGGTTATTTTAAAGACGTAGGAAGTACAAGTATGACAAGAAAAGAAACCTCTCAAGTTAAGTCACCTAAGTGGGTTCCATCTGCAGATTATAAATACAAACTGCAATCACCAGCCTTTAGTCGAGTTTTTTGTACACGATCTTCGGGC
>UCOK01019437.1:0-53857 GCA_900474325.1 Synergus umbraculus
TTTTAATACAGAAAATAATAAATTTTACTATTTAAATAGTAAAAATTACTATTGAAATAGTAAAATTTATTATTTTTTGTATTAAAATGTCTCAATTTTGGGATTTTGCCCCTACTTGCTATCGATATTAGTAATTTTTCTAATATAGAGTTTTTCAGTTTAGTAAAATATTTAATTTTTAATTTTGTAAATTTCCTTAGAACGTCAATCTACTTTTTGTAAATCTTATTTTTAACAGGAAATAAATTCCTTTCTTTCAAGTACTTTGGCAGAAATGTGCTCACATTATATATTCATCATGCGTGCGATGTTCATGTACTTGAATCCACCAAAGAATAAAGAAATAAAAAGTCGGCGCACACCTTTCTAATCCATTGTTAAACATTTGGTACTTTTTTTTATTTGTTTTGGAACGAGTTTCTAGAATCTCATTTTAAAAATGAGAAAAATTTTGTCTCTATTTATTTTGAGCATAAAAAGTATCGACCTAAATTTGTTAGTGATGATATAGGTATATCAATAAAGTTTATAAATATCTACATTCAGAGATGGCTAGTTTCACATAAAACTGTTATTTTCTGTAATATCGCGTCTTATCTGGGTTAATTTAAGCGCGGAAATCATTAAAACTGTGAAAAACTAAGCTGGCCAATGAGCCATGACTTCCGGTGTATGCGTGAACCTTATATTTTATAATATCGATAATTCCCTGGGTAAATTTAAATCATGCTTTTACCGTATAAAAAGTATAAAAGTATAAAAATAGATTGCAATTACAATTCTATTCTAATTCCCTCTTCTACTTCACATACTTCAAAATTGAATCCAAATCCTGCGATTGTCAAACTTCCAATTAATAGAAACTTCACCAATATATTGCACATGTTTACTTTTATTGTTGAATATTTATTTTTTGATTAATTCTCCGAAATTGAAACTTGTGGAAAAAAGGTTTATACCGTATTTTATAAAAATGTATACTATTAATGAAGTTTTAATTCAGAGAAGCCATTCCGAAAGGAAATTGATTTATTTTATCACTGTAGATTAACACCAAACTAATAGAAACGAAAATCAGAGAAAACATCAAAAGTATAACATACGGAATATTAATACAAATTTTATTAATATCCATAATTTTAAAAAATAAAGAAGTTAAATTTTCAACAACTTTTTGTGTAAACGTTTACGCACCAAGTGTTAAAACATTATGCTTATCGTGTTGTTCCGCGATCTTGACTGTTTTACTTTCCGCAATTCTCTCCTTATCAATATTGAATAATATTGGTTTTTCTTATCATTTGTGTTACATACACAGTTGTCTTTTCAGCCGTAATATCCACGTAAGTGTTTAAAAATGAAGAGAAAAAGCACCTAATTATTTGAATGCTCAATTGAGCTTTAAAATAAAAAAATTGAGCTACTGATTTGTACTCTTATGTAATTTTCAGTCATTACTTATTGTTTCTTAATTACCCTTTTTTAATCACTGTTTTTGCACTTGTCTGCTTGTATAAGGTGGTCATCATTGCTACAGTGCGTAAATTATTTTGTATAAGGAGATTACCATATGAAAGAACTCAATGCCCGTTTATTAAGGAAGGGCCTCGCCATTGTGTACCAACGTAGAGTTATGAAATTAATAAGCGTGTAAATGATTATATTTAAACCTGACTCTTGGCCGTGAAACACGATTTGAGATTATACAATATTTTTTCTTCACATTTATAACATAAGAAAGCACTTTAACTATATTTTACCATGAAAATGATTGAATTCGTAAATATATTTGAATAGAGTTTCTCTGCTTGTATTATCTTAAATGGAGAGAGCATAAAATTTCATTGGGATTTATATCTGATGTAATTTAGTAACAATTGTAATTGAGCTAGTTCCAGGTGATATTACATAGGATTTATAACAGAAAAACAACTTATGTAAAACCAGTTAGAAAGGACAACCTTTCTTAATATTCTTTTCCACGACCTTTTGCTGAAAAGCATTTATGAAAGGATAATTTGCTTCATCGATTAATTGACATAACGATTAACTTGGATTCTAGTCATCTCGAAAATTATTAGTATTGCATCGAAAGGAGATTTACTTAATCAACTGTAATTGTTCTGAAAGAACATAATAATTATTAAATAATTATTTATTCTGGTAAAAATTCAAAACTTAATTTTGTGAGTCAATATTTATGATGTTCTTTTTAGAACAGGAACTATAATCATTTCTTTCTGGAACGAAATTATAAGTGGAGATATTTAGAGATAGTTAAAAGGTGGAGTGAAAAAATGTTAATAGCTATAGAAAAACGAAGATTCGTGAAGTGATTCAGAAAGGCAGCGGGAACTAATGAACGTTGAAGAGAGTATGAGGGGGCGTACAAACGGTCCCCTGACTTCCTGCCAATTGCGGGCAATTTGCAATCATCTATGATCCCCGCACGTCACAACTCACCACTATAATCGAAGCGGTGTGGTCCAGACCTTAAAGTTCACGCGGCCTGGTTCATCGAATCGCACACATATTAACACGTCCTACGTGATATGCCTTCAGTAAATTATTTCCCACGTGTTTATAACAAATGACAAGAGAAACAGGATCAATTTAAAAAAAAATATATATATATATATAAAGAATATAAAAGCGGAAAATATTTAACATAGAGTGAAGATGCTGAAAAGTAAATAGTGAAAGTAAAATCACTATTTACTCAATTCTTACGCAGAGGAGAAAGGAAAATACAACTATTCTACTTTATTTCTATACATATGGTCAATTTCTTCCACTTTAGTGTTTGGCCTACAACCTATGATCACGATCTACATTGTTTCGCTTTTTAGTATAAAATGATGATAGAGAAAACGGGAAAGGTTATAAACTTTCTAACAATTTTTTCTAAGTGTAACAAAATGTTGCAGTTTGAGAAAAAAGCTTTTTTTTATGACACAAGAACGAACGCGCGCGTATTTACGTTCTTATTCAATATTATATAATTTATTATATTTTATTTTTTTAATCTCTTAAAATCTATGTTAAACTTCGTCGAAATCTCTTAAAATTTTCACAAACTTCTTGAGATTCTTTTTAATTCAATGATAACAATTCAAATTCCATGAAATCTTTTTAAATTCTCATCAAATCCTTTAAATATTAGAAGAATCTCTCGAAATCACTTAAAATTTTAGAAATCTCATAAAACTTCACCAAATTCTTACAAACCTTTTAAAGTCCCTTAAAATTTCACGAAATATCCTAAAATCCCATACAATTCTACAAAATTGTTTTAATATCCTAAAAATCTCTTCAATTTCGTAAAAATCACTTAAAAATCGTTAAAAATGCACATCAAAACCTTCAAAATTATTAATCTCTGGAAATCTATGTTAAAATTAGTGAAACTCTAAAAATAGAAATTTTTAGAGATTATCTCCCATGAAATTCTTACAAATTTCAGAGAAATTTTCAAACTCATAAATCTTCTGAACTCCATATTAAAATTTATGAAAATCTCTAAAAAAACCTAATAACCTTTTGAAATTCCATGAAAAAAATTTTAAAATCTCTTCAAATTCCGAAAAAAATTCACAAAATCATTTAAATATCAGAAAAATCTCTTAAAATTATTAGAAATCTCGTAAAATTCCTTAAAATTTCTGGATAATATTTCAAATTCCATAAGACCTCATAAAACTCTTATAAAGATTTTAAAATCTCTTAAAATTTCACGAAATATCCTAAAATCCCATACAATTCTACAAAATTGTTTTAATATCCTAAAAATCTCTTGAATTTCGTAAAAATCACTTAAATCGACTTGAAATCCTTAAAAATATTACAAAATCTTTTATAAAGTATAGAAATATTTTTTGAAAACCCTTACAATTTAACGAAAAACTTCGAAATCTTTGTAAATTCTACATAATCTTCTAAATATCATAAAAATCTTTTGAAATTTCTCAATAAAATACCCTATAAAGTTTAAAATTCCTTAATTAAATCCCACAACATACATATTTTAAAATTATAAAAGTACCTTGAAGTACGATTGAAATCTAATCAGAGTCGTGAAAAATTCTAAAACTTCCCAGAAACTTCTTAAAATTCTTTAAAATTCTACGATAGCATTTAGAATCCCATTATCTTTCATGAAATCTTTAAAAATTCCATAAAATTTCCATAAAATTCCTAGATTTTCAATGTAGTTCAAGTTTAGACTCGTGACAAAATGGTTATTAACGAAACCAAATTCAAAATTTCAAATTCAAACTTTCAAATTTAATTTACGCGGAAGTACCGATTCGGCAAGTATCGATTGTCGAAAATCACTATCGATACTTACACGACGAATCAGGAGTGCGGAATAGGCGTTACGATATTTCGACATCGACTCAATCATCTTTTTAGAATAGATTACAGGAATTACAGACATTTATACTCTATTATTTTAATAAGCAGCAGGCGTTAAAATGAACCGAGATTTGAATTCCCTATATTCATTTTATTTTTAAGATTTTAAATAAGCGATGCAAATTTTCGCATTTGGATATCTGCAAGGTCACAAGCTGTTAATCTGGAAGTGTTCATAGCTACGAAATTAAAGAGCAGACTTTATATGCTGGTCTAAATTTGCATTGACTTTTATGAGATTCGTTGATTATCATCATTATGCAAGTCGTATTCTCACCAATCAAGTTGTGTAACTTGAACACCTACGCGAAGAAACTCGAACAATTTTCGTTTTTTATTCTAGAAAATGAGTTTATAAATTGCCTACATCTTCAGTCTGTTGGTTCAGCTTCTTCAATTAAATGAAAGGCGCACTCTGAATAAAAGTGTTAGTATAAAATAAAATAAAAATTGGCGGATTTAAGAATTCTCATATAGAACCCTAAATATAACACCTGTCATCATGCAGGTTAGCACTCATCTGACTAGAAGATTCTCAGAATTTGTCTTTCACACGGCCATAGTCTCTGAACACAGAATCCTTTCTCTATATTATCCGCACGCAGACGCAACATTCTATTCAAATCCCACGATCACACTTCGACAATTTTACACAAGATTTTACACATTTTATTTCAATCGAAAGTTATACTACTTTAGGAATATCCATAAATCGTAAAACATTCTTTTTCTTAACTGTTTACCATAAATGCACTTTTTAAGTTTAGTTTTTACTGAATTGAAAATGATTTATCTAGATAAATCTCTCCTAGTTAAATTTTGAATTTTAAATTTAATAAAATTAAATGAAACAATGTATTTTCGTAAATTTCACGATAGATGCACATTTTTTAATGAAGAGATTATAGATTGACCTCACTCTCTCACATACACATTGAATGATGTAAATGAGCACCCGTTTACTGTGTAAAGTGCCCGTAATAGTTTTGGCCGCCAGGTTACGGCGATTCGCTGTCGACGAATTAATCCTTTCCGTCGGCATCTAAATTATCTCGTCAAGGCTAATGAAATCTCGTCAGAAATAAGATAAAGCCATTATGCATCTCAATCGAATAATCTAATTCTTTCAGATCAAAGGACAAAACTGTATATCAAAATATTGTCCTCCTCTAATTCATATTTCTATTAACTAATTTCTATTTATAAATTATAATCTATTCACTTTATTACATAAAGATATACATTAGACATAATTTGATTAATTGCACCGATTCGTAATAATATAATTTTTATTCGTTGAACGGATTTATCTTATCGTCAGAGAGGCAGTGACCAATATTTTATTTCGCTCGATTTATGTTTAGAAAAAAATGAACTAGATCGAATAAAGATAATACGAATAATATAATTTACATTTTTCATTCTGGTTCTATGATTCATTGTTGAAAACTGATTTTAAAAAAGCAAATTTAAACTTTTGTAAAGATGCATGAGTTTCAAGAAATAGTGTCCATAAATATACTATCAGTCTTCTTTATAAAAAAAATGTAAATAGGAACTTGCGTAATGAATATTTCCTAGCATATTTTTAAAAGATCTTTTCTTTATCTAACTAAAAATATTCTCTGCTTTATCCTTGTAAAGAGAGTGTTAAAATTATATTCACAAACCTTTTTTCGTTCAAATTAAATAAAGTACAAAAAAACTGAATACAATTTTGATATGCAATTATAGAATATTCTTATAATAATAATTTTTTATAATCTTCGATTAGCTTTAGTATGAACGATTTAAGTAGAAATTCGATTATTTTTTAAGTATTTCAGTGAATTTAAAAATGGAATTAAATCTTAATTCGAGGTGAATTATTTGTGTTTTTTTTTTGACTTACCAATTTGAAAAAACACCGTGCACTCCTTGAAAGAGCTGTCAAGAGCTCTTTCGTTCTGAACGTAACGCGAAGTTCATAGAAAGGAGAGTTGTTGTTCCCGACTGAATCACGACAGTTTCAAACTCGAGGATCTACCGCTCAACAGACAAATTGGAGAACGCTGGAGAACATTCTATCGCCATCTACTGAATTTTCAGACAACTTTGAGTCTCAATCTTATTATTATTGATAGAGAAAAACTATCCATATGCATTTTATTTTTTATTTTATAAAAAAAATATAATATTAATTTTAGCTTCTATTCTGTTCTCACAAGATCAAAAATTAAAGAAGACACTGAACTATTCTTGAAGATAGAAAATATGTACTTAAATATACGAGTATATAATTATATATAAATTAAAAAAATTTTTAATTTTGTAAGAAAGAATTTATTCCCTATGTACATTCAAAAGATCGGTATAAAATTTATTACAAAGCTATGAGAAAAATAAATAAGCAACGCATCTCGCACATAAATGAACGAGTACAAAGAAAACAAACAATTCATAACAAAATCGAGGCAAATAAAGTTGAGATCCACATTTAAGTCTTTGAGGTCTCTTATTTGACTTCTGGAATTAATGATTAATTTTTAATTTTTCTTCTTCAATTTTTCGGATGATTCTGCCATCGAGTCAAGCCACAATTTCAACTCCCTGGTGAATTCTGGTTTTTTAGCAGTGGGATCGACTTTGGCGACGATTTCCGGTACAGAAACTTTTAGACCAGTGACACTCTGTTTACTCAAAACGACTGCCCGGATGAAATTGTCTGGGAGACTTATGATTTGATGTTCTAGATAGAAATTCTTTTCGTCCCAGAAAATTAGCTGCAAATTAAGTAAAGTCAGAATTAATGATAATGCTGTTGTTATTTTTTCAGGTTGTTAAACAATATTTAATTATAACTGTTAAATTAAATTTTTAAGTAGAAAAGTTAAGTAGAAAAATCGTTAATGGTCAGACCAACTAATTCTATAAAGGTATATATAATAATGTACTTGTATTATAAAGAAATTATAATATACCAATACGTAATAAATGGCCATAAAAGTAATTATTATTGTTTTGGCAATTATAATTATTTAAGTAGTAAAAGGAATTATTGGCAAGATTGGAAATCTAATAATTGGATTACTTCAATTTTTATTCAAATGAGATTATCAGTACATATGAGTAAATAAATAAATATATGAGTGAAATATTTATTATCAAATAAATTATTATAAAGAATTAATATTGTCTTATAATTATAGTAGAATATAAGTAGAAAAGACAGGTAATGGCAAGACTTCATGGGTTTTGATTGTAATTTAACTTTTTAATGTTTTGTAGATTTTTAAATATCTTTTCTTCATTATTGGCATTAAATTTTATTTATAATTGAAAATATCTCACCTGAGTGGTAATTTTGTAAGGAGTGAAAATCGGAAGTGGTCTTCGATAACGGGAGGAACAAGCACCTTGAACCATGCCACCTCCTTTGGCGGAAATTTCAGAAAATAGACCTGACCTATCATAATAATGAAATCGTGCAAAATCCAATTCACGAAGATATCTTGCATTGTTCATATGCTTGAAGACTAAATCTATATCTTGAGTAAAACATATTCCTGCAACAGAAAAAGTTCTTCTAAATGAATAAAATAAAATTAGATGAATTAATAAATTACCTAAAAAATTTGTTTAATTTAAAATTAATTTACTATTTTGGTTATTTCAACAAAATTTAAGAATAATTTCTCACATATTGAAAAGAGCTCTTTGAGAATAAAAAATTGAGAAACTTGTTACTAAGAGAAAGACATTTTGCAACAAAATTAATTAAAGAAACGACGACCTCTAAGTAATGTACTTCCTTGATAACAAAGGTTTAAAATTATTCCGCTATAAATATGCGAACGAGGCTTTTAACTTAGTAGCTTACTTAACAGAACTTTGTTTAAAATGTTTTTTTTTTAACTTTAAAAACATATTTTCATTTCAGTATAATGTATTAAATATTTAAATAGTTATGCTATTTTAATAGTCCATGATTTCTATAAAATAAAAAAATGGTATTTGATAATCTAAAATAATTTTTTTATTTTCAATAGTGAAATTTTTCCAAAATATTTTTGATTACATATAAAGGTATTTTACTGAGCATTAGAATCAAATGAAATGTTTTGCATGTTAAGAATTGCACTAATGCATGTAAACTACGTAATTAATACTATAATGTCAACAGTATTTTTTTCAGTTTTCCTTTAGTATCAAAATGACCTTGTATTTTCAAGTTTGCATCATTAAATTTTTGCATTTGTGATATTTTAACGACTAAAGTCTCTGGGGTCAAAGTAAAGATCATATTTAAATTGCTCAGGTATAATTAACAAAGAAATTGATTTTTATGAGAGAAATTTAAATTTTAAAAATCAGAAACGACTTTAAAAAATGATGAGTTTTATAATATTAGAGAATTTTTAATTCAAATGAATAAAAAAAGATTTAATTAGTTAAAAACTTTCGAGATTACTCAGAATTTCATTTTAAACCTCATATTGTACAATTAAAAAATTTAACCAAATTTAAATTATAATGTTTTTTACTTTATGAATGAAATATTCATAAAGCACTTAAATCCAAGTCCCGTTTTAGTTCACCGGTAGATTCTCACCGTAAATAGCAGTTGGTTCTAAGATCTTCTTTTTCTTTTGAAATAATCTTCCCCAGCCAACCGTGAAAATAATTCTTAAGAAATAATTCACATCGAAAAGTACATATAAAATTGCTATTGTTGCTACGGTCCAATAGCCCAACATGGTTGTTTCTGCTTTTGTGTACACAATGTTTCGAGATCACAGAAATTCAGAACGATATTCGATTCACTACGGTCAGTAGTAGACTGAAAACTAAAGTCCAGAATGAAATTCCACCGAATCACTCTTCGTTGCAGCGACGTAAGAATACCAATTTTCTGGATGGGTCAAACCGGATTTAACGTTAGAAATTTAAAAAATGTTATGAAATGTTATGAAATGAAAACAACTAAAACCAAAATTTAAATCCATGCTTATATCATTTATTTAAAATTATGACAATGAGTCTAATGAGACGAAACATAGTTTAAATCTGGATATTTATTAAAAATGATAATTGATAACAAATATACTCTTACGTTATAAAATATATTAAATTTTCAAATATCATTTGACTTTTTCCGATTAGTAACTATACTTATTCAAAAAATAAGAACATCACTTTAAAGAACATTTTAAGTAGTTTTAATAATCTTTGAGTAAAAAAACAACTTTTTCGTTTAAAAACTTGTCAATATGGGTTATTTTGATTAAGCAGATTTTTTTTTTGAAAATTTTTTAAAGGAAGGGTTTTTAGATTTATGAACTACGTCTCTGGATTCGACCTCGATCATAACTCGTTTCCAACAGGCCCGCACTTTACGGGTTTCTTGGAAGCTTTGGTGTCATTGGACGCATATCACAAATACCGAAAATTGCCCAATCAAATTTTACTTTTTAATTTTAAGAATTCTATTTAATTTGAACTATTCTTAACAAAATTTTTAATTAATTAATTGTATTATTTATTATTAGTCTTGCTGAATTAAATGTCGCAAATTATTCTTCTCTAAAGCATACACATTATTTTCTTTCTTATCTGATGAAATGTCCTGACGATGTAAAATATAGCTGTCTCGTCATTTTCACAATACCAAGTCGTATCAAATTCTTTTTACATATTTGTATGAAAGGTGTAAGAATTATATCAAGAAATATCCTACTAATACTATATTTTTGCATACCTAATACCTGATATCAAGAAAATAATTGTATTTGAATATTAAATACTTATACTGAACAAACAATTTTTATTTAAACAGAATATGAAACATTATGCTTCAAGAATTTTACACGAAACGTAAACATTGTTGTCATAGAAACTTATAACTTTATTCGACACAGAAGTGGGTAACAAACCAGTTACATCGAAATAGAGAAATCAATAAATAATTTCGGAAGAAACATTTTATATTTGATACAAATACAAATACATACAAATTCATTCTCTGCGACACAGCAGCACAAAAAATTTGTTAAAAATACTCAACATTTCACACAATAAGCGAGGAAATTTGCATTAAAAGGCAACTCTTGCTCTTAAATTTAAAAACCTATTTCTAAGACTTAAGAATGTGTGCATTGTGCAACTCTACTGTTTAAAAAATTTCATTTTTCACTCAAGACAAACTAAATTATGTATTCTCTTTTGGATAACTAATTAGTAATTTGAAATCTATTATATGTTTTAGGTTTATGTAGTTCCTAGTTTCTCTATTACTTACTTCTAAGATTACCTGAGCACTTCCATTATTAGTTTTTTATTTTAAAAAGCTCACATCAAATACAGATCATTTTCGAATATATTTTTATGGACTTGATCCCCTTATTCATGGTAGACTCAGAAAAAGATGTAAAATAAAAAAGTTTACATTACAATTTATTCAGATCTCTTATTTTTTAATGTTTAAATAAAATATATTTCAGAAAGTGGCAACATATCTCTTTCGCTTTCCTCTTTTTCTAGGACGTGGACATTGAAAGCTCTTTTCGAGGCTTTAATTTAATTAATATCATTAATTTAATTTACAATATTTTTTATTAAAATATACTAATAAGTAATTAATTTATTAGCACGAATTTCGAAGAAAACGAGACTAACTATCACAATCGAAAAATCTACTCTTCTCTAGTGTGCATAAAGCCTTTATGAAAAAGGTGATTGCACAATGTGCAGACTCCCTAGAACCTTGATACACCTGCGTCATTAGTTATAAAATATTCCTCCTTTCCTGTGACTTTCCACACTTCGTCAAGTTATTGAATCAATCGCACAATCAGTAATTATATACTGATTATAGAAAAAAATTAAATGAATTCATCGCTGTGGAAAACAAATGATTAAAGATCACCATACAAGAAAATCTCTTGTTTTATTATTTTTTTTAATTATATTATTAAGACGCACTTAATCTTTGGCTGATTAATGCCCGACCTTGATTCGTCATCGAATCTACTATCCAACAAGACCGAATCCAAATTCAAAAGTTGTCATCTTTGAAAATTCTCCGAATTTTTTTTTTGAAATTTTATTTTACTTTATTGACCCTAATTAGTGTCAATATTTCTCTTGTGGAAATTACCGAAACTCTATAAAGCATTTTTTTAAATACTGGATTATCCTTTTAATGAATTACTTAACGAAACGAATATAAATATTATTTTTAAAAATTTCAGAGAGCGAATTAAGGATATCTAAATTAATGGTCTAAGATTTCTCTAAAGCATTTTTAAAGAGTTCCAAGTTTTTTGAGAATCTTTCGAAAATGGAATTCTCGATGGAACACTTTCGGGTTATCTTCTCCCTTTATTTAATAAAGTCCAACCACTGATTGGTGGGACTAATTCTAAGTATATTAGATGGATAAATATTTTCTTCGAGTTTGGTGCACTCACTTATTCACTAATAGTGTAATAATGTAACGAACAAATGTTTTTTCACTTCAAGTCAGAGTTTTAAGGTAACACTTCAATTACGAATATAAAATTGGTTTATCACTTTGAAGGATCGCAGTTTTAAAACAACAATCAGGTACTTCATGGAAAACTGGTACATTGATCCAGATTAATTAGACCATGGTAGTTTCGTGAAATTGTGTCGATGCTACGCCATTCGTGATGGCGTCATCCCTTTGTCAGCAATTTGAAACTACAGCTGGTGTCCTTCTTAATGCTGCTGAGGATATTTCATTGCTTTCTATCCATCTTGCCACTTCCGGTGGGACTTCTGGTCTCACGTGGGGCATCTAAAAATTTCAAAAAATATTTTTATTTAATTTAATTCGAATTTTTTCATTTAATTCTGATTTGATTCAATTGTACTTTTATTGAGATGAATAAAATAAAAAATAAACGTTTTGCGGACTTACCTGTGTGACTCCAGCTTCAACACTTCCATTTTGTTTCACCCCTTTATTAATAAGGGCGCCCACAACAGCCTCAGCACTACAATCCAATAACCGCTGACGACAAATTGCTATCGCCCTGACAAAACCATCACTTGGAGTAATAAATCGATGTTCCATGAAAATAGTCTTCTCGTCCCAGTAAACAATCTGAAAATAACATAATCAATCAAAAAGTCTTTCAAGGACACCTTCCACCCCTTATATCTTCCATTACAGGATGTTTGCTTCCAAAATAATTTATATTTCTTAAAAAATACACAAATAGTAATAGTAATACTATATATATATGTATGTATACTAATTAATTCGGGTTAAAAAAATGACTTGGACCCCAAATAGAGACGCTGCTGGTTTCTTATTGACATTATCGATTATCGAGTCTATGCGGAAAGCATAAATATTCCGATGATTTGTCACAAGCCGTGACACGAGATCTTCCAGAAATGTAGAATTACTGAATAGGAAATGATATTCGATAATAATAACGACAAATTCTAAATTGGAGAAATCAATATTGTGTAATGTGAATTTTTCATATTCCGTTTAGATTGCAAGCAAACATCAAATAATAATATTGGGAAAATTGGCATGTCAGATAAGTTTTATATGCATTTGATCATAATATTGCAATACACAAGAAAATGATCAAGATTGCTTGAAATTATCTTTTGCTTACAGTTTTAACGTACATTTATAACGAACGGTGATTGCTTGAAAGCAATGAATTTTGTAAGTATGATTTTAGAATTAGAGATAAATTTAATCAGCTTTCCTAATGCCATTGATTGATAATGATGTTGAATGAAATTAAATTCCAATAAAGAGTGAGTCGTTCGTTTTACTATCTTCGATTAAAAATGAAATCGATTGCAAAACAATACATAGTTAGTAATTTAGCTGAATGGTAATTTACTCATAGAGCTAAGAATAGTTACGTTACCGACGTCCTTGTTTTACAGGATGCAACACACCACATTATTTACTTATTCTTACTTTAAAGATTAGCGACTTGTTTGAAGAAAGTAAATCTGAGAATTAGCTTTATATTCTCCTGATAAATACTAAATTTTTGGGTTTTGTATGAGTGACAAATATTGTGATAGCTAAATTAGAAAAGTAAATATGGTTCATCATACCTTGGACGTTATTTTATAAAAGCAGAAGACTTTAAGGAACCTTCTGTATCGAATAGTGGCAGCACCTTGTACAAGTCCTGATCCTTGGGAGCAGATTTCTCGATATAAATTAGTCCTTTCGTAAAAATCTGCACGTGCAAAGTCGAGTTCTCTTAAATATCTGGCATTGTTCATATGATATAGGAGAGTATCCACGTCAGTTGCGGTACAAATACCTGAACAAAAAACTAATAATTAGCATAAAGTAATAATTCTTTATGTCGATAATTGTTTAGGAAAATTAATGTAAATTAATTATAAATGTCAAATAGGAGAAAACAAGTCTATCTCTGCGGAGTAATTTTAGTTGAAGATAAAAAGTAAAATAAGAAATTACATCTCAATAAAAACTGGAAAATAAAAATGTCTTAACCACATTATAGCTTTGAATCAATATTCCTTCTGAGCCTGTAACATGAGCAGTGTGGTCAGCTCATTCAAGAACTGTGGGTCAAGGTTTGTATGACACGAGGAAGCGACATTCTATGGTTTCCGGATTTGACCCATGCCAAGGAAATTTAGGGAAAATCGGAAACCTCTTAAAGATTAAATAATGCAAACATTTGTATTTCAATAGACCAGTGCTTAAATTGTTAGAACATTTACCAGAAGAGAAGAACTCTATAATATAGATGTACAGTTTTGGAATAATTTATCTTTGTTATTGAAACTTGTTTTTTATCAAAAGACCTCATAGGAATTTTTGCCACATCAAAGTATATTAAAAAAAGCTAACAAGGTAAAACATTCATCATAGGAATAATAGATTCACTGACTGTCATTATTGTCATATTTTTTGCATCATAATTTATTTCTGCGTAATGAGATTATTGCTTTATGCAAGATCCTTCAAAATACAGAATTTTTTTGCTTATCAGTTTATCATTGTAACTATTCAAACTAGACAATTCAATGACTTGTAATATCTATAGTTGTGTTTATATTTATGAATTAACATAACTGGTTTCTTGAAAATTAATTAATAAGGAAAGGATCAAATAAAAAGTGAAATGAGGTATTTTTATTAAATTATAGTCTGTCGTAGCTGTAAAATTATTTTTGTTTACTTGATTTGAAGGGTAACTTCTAAAAATAGCGAAGAGGAAAGAACTTCACTTGATATGGATTTGGTATATAACTTAAAAAGGAAGTGTAATTGTGTAGGAGTGGCTAGACAAATAGTCTAGTTATAGATTTTTCGTAATTTCAGTCCATTGACACAATGCTTATATACTTCCATGTAAACATCGCGATAAAAAGCGTAGACCCTTACCCCTTATCTTTGTATAGTTTCAAGTGAAATTACTTTGTTCAATATTTTCCAGGTGATAAAACCGAGTCTAGTGGGAATACATTCATATACCAGTGAGAAGCAATAAATAATGTTTTTTAAAATCAATTTCAAACAGTGTTTTTTAATAGTTTGAAATATTTTCCATTGTCATTTTCTTAGTGACGTGCAATTAAAAATATACATCTTATTAGTAATAGAATGCAATTTCGCCAAATTTACACTTCCAAATCACAGATTAATCTTGGAATTTGTTTCAGCGAATTTATAAACAAATTCATCGATGCATTTTTCTATTAAAAACTAATTAACACATCTCTGGATTTATCTTTCAGCCTGATAATTATCATAAATGAAGTGACCTAGGTACCGTATATGTGTAGCAAAATCTAGAGTAGATAACAATTAATTAAAATGACTAAATAAAAAAAAATAAGTTTTAATTCAATATAAACTTTCATTATTCTTTCAAAAATAATCTGCCCACTGTAATTTAATTCGAATTGGCATTTAATTTGAATGATAAACATTGACTTGTAAAATTAATTGCTGCTTTTAAATCATCAGATATTGTTTTAATCATTTTTAAAAGTGGACTCTATAATTCAGTGACTCAATGGGGAATTTCCGATGTTATTATTTGTTTATTTCCTTTAATAAAAAATTCTCAATGAAAAACTGCAGAATTGAACTTTATCACAAAAACCCTTTGTTTACATCGATAGCACCTGAATCAGAATAACATAATAATGTCTGATAAATGCAAAGTCATGGAATATCCAACCTTGGACTGGAAGTTGACTTACCATAAACAGAAGTCTCGTCAAGAATGTGAACCCGTTTTCTGCAAAATCGAGCAAAGAAGACTGTTATAAACATTCTGAGGAAGTAGTGGACCTCGACAAGGATGTAGAGGAGTACCACACCTCCAAGGACACCCACCAGGACCCAGCAGGCCAACATCTCTTCTGATTCGCCTTTCCTTTCTTTCAAAAAACTTTCCTCTAGTTTTTTTTTTTATTTTCGATGCACCTTTTTCTAGTGAGGTCGCACTGAAAATTTCCAGAGTCACACTGCTTTGCAGCCTGTTATCGATTCGCTGAGCCTCGTTGCGTTTCCAAGTCCCCTACTCGTCGATAAACTACCACCTCGTTGCACCTTCATCTTTGAACACCACATCCTTATCACAGATATTTCATCTCTAATTTTTCTCAAAAATTAATTTATTTTAACAAATCTTTAATTAATTTTCGTTTAAATTATCTAGATCTTGAAAAAGACTTGAAAAATGAATGTTAAAATCTCTTGATGTTGATGTCGATGCTTTAGATCTTCAAACTGTAGGTACTGAAGATGAAGGTTTAAGAGACCTCGAAATTTCAGATTTTTAAGTCCTTGATCTGTTATCTATTTTTTTTCAATTCTTGTTATAATATGCAATGTATATTCAACCAATACTGCAATGCGCCCCCTTCACCGGAAGTAACTCGACCTTGAAAGATGAGGTAGGCCTTTTTATGGTGCAAGTGTCTTGTTCAAAGGGTAATTAAAGATCCGGCATTTTTCCAAGCGTTTTGAGATAATATTTTATAGATATAAGTACCTTTTGACTAGAATATCACTCGTTAGAATAATTATGATTAAAATAGGAAGAATATGAAAGATTTTCTGAAAGTGAAGCACTAACTCTTCCTAGGGTAGTTTTTCCTGCTTTCTTTCCTTTAAAAATAGGTCATGCTTTTAAAACAGCAATTGCCTATTAAGTCACTTTTAACCTCTCCGTTCACCCAAGTCAGTATGAGTGGAATTTTAATTTTTCATTGGTTTCTTTACTAGTGAAAGCCGAATGAAATTGTGTCTGCAATGGTAACATGTCGTCCATACGTGGCACTGGATGGAGGCAATGCAAATTGGTAAATATTTAAAGACCGTCTCGGTAACGAATTCTGAGTCAATGTCCCATCGACAAGAAAACACTCAAAAAAAATGTCCCTTCTTTTAAAACAGAGCTTTTTAAATCACTTTTTGTAAGACTTTGGAAAAAGCTCTTGACTTTTTTTTTAAGTATGTACTGACTGATTTCTTAGAAGATATTAACTTAACGATATCAATAATAATTGTATAAATATTTGGTTGACAGACAGATATCCACTGATGAGAGATTGATAAATAGAGACAAATGAAAGTGTTTATGAATTTTTCAGTGAAAATTCCGGTTTTATCGCAGATTTAAAAACAACTCCGGAGTCGAGTTTTCTCTCGTAGACCTGAATTTTCTTCCTGAGTTTATTGGGATAAGTTACATTGATTTTGAATAGAGTACTTTTCCTTTCACTTGGTAAAGTAATCCTGGAATTCCGGTTTATGGAATCCTCCTTAAGTTGGCTGTTGTCAGGCTAGTAAATCGAGCAAATCGAGTAAAACACGAGGTGTTGGGGGCGAGTCCGGCACACCTGACACGGTTACAGAACACCTTGTCTGGTAGACGACATTTCGCGGACTGATCGACTCGACGTCCACCGACGTCCAGACCAGACACCCAAGCTTTATTCCACCAGAAGGGCGCTTCTGCGCGGAGGACATCCGGACAATCAGACTTCCGGGTGGGATATCAGAGGTCGAAAAAGCTTTCTTTCCCCTTCAAGAAAATAATTCTAAAAATTGTTTGCGTTTGAGATATTGAATTAATAGTAAACAGCATACAGTATTCTTGAATCTAAACATATTTGATGAAAAACAAGTTTAGAAAATTTTAGCTAGAAGTTAAATAAATTGGTCTCTAAAGTTAAATATATCAACTTTAAAAAAGGAAAAACATTGAAGGATATATAATAAATTGATGAAATTTATAATGGTGTTATATTATATAAATTGCAATCGTTGAGAGAAATTCAATGCATTATGAAATCTGCATCTTGTATTTTAATTATTACACGTAGCCTTAGTAATGAATGTTACTCAATTATTATTTATTCTTAATTAGTAGAGAAAAAGGTAAGATGCAGGTTTCATTTAAGCACTTTCCAATTGAAGCAGATATTTCAATTAAATATGTCAAATATATATCAAGATTCAAGATTCTTCCTCACTGTCTGCTTACTCATAATGGTCGTTACTTACGTACATAGTTACATGCATATCAAGATAATAATGTACATTAATGTAATTTCAGACCAGTTTTCTGTTAAAAATTACGTACAGAATATATATCTGTATATTTTTATTAGCACAAGTCAAGCCTTAATTTCAACTCGAATTTATTGTCAACTAATTTTAATTACCTAGACAAGAACTGATTCGATTAGTCAGAAAATGAATCTTTTTCGAACGTGTACTTAATTTTAGACATAAATATGAGGAACATCGATCCAGATCATTAAGAAATTATGAATTGGTGTCTGGGACGTTTCAGGTGTTTAAAATAGGAAATATGTAAGAGTTTTTTAATTTACTTTTTTGGTATAATTGACAAATAGCTGCGGAAGTATACTTTAATAAAAATCAGTTGTTTTTGTCCTTCCTTTTATACGCAATAAATTAACACTTCTGACATCAAATGAAACATAAAAATGAAATATTCCTTAATTTTCATTGGCTCAAATTGATTACAGTAAAATATTGTTCTTCCAATTAGTGAAATCGAAAAAAGAACGTTTCTTACGTAAATCTGTTTCTATACTTATATTTCAAATTGATAATTAATTATCAGGCATCTGTTGATATTCTACTCGAAATGAAAATTCACCCGATTTATAACTGATTGAAATAAATATTAAACATTTAATGATCATGAAACTGCACTTTCAATATAGAAATGATTAATACAGGCGCAAAAAATTATTCACGACATAATCAATCTTAGTTATATTCAAGCAATTCTATCTTAAAAAAGTCGTATCAAGAAATGTCTCGAAAATCTCGCATACATTGTTGTTGCAAACCTGATTGGCTTTTGAAGGACTCGAAGTTTTAAGAAGAAAAAAAAAAATATCGCAAAAAATTTCACGAAAACCTTCGAAATCCGTTAAAATTCGTTAATAGTTCTCAAAACTCCCAGAAACCTTTTGAAATCATTTAAAAATCCACAAAAACCATTGAAATCATGAATCTCTCGAAATCAAAGTTAAAATTCGCAAAAATCTCTAAAAATTCCTAAAAACTGCATTTAAAAACGATAGATTTTTTAATACCGCGAAAGTCTTAAACAATCTATGAAAGATAATAGAAATTAATGAGAAATCATACCGTTAAATTGATTTGCGGTTTATAGATTGAAGTCAGATTGAAATATAAATAGAATGGAAAGATTTTAAGTGGCACATAAAAAGCGTACATATGTACAATTCCGTTTAAAATAGATTCATTTTCTTTTCAATCAGATAATTTTAATTATGACCTAATATGCACTATTTCATAAGTATCGAAATAAAATGTTTTTTTTAATGAATTCTAATCCTGAAAAATTGAAAAATTATTGGTATTCATGTAGTTTTTACTCTGATAGCTCATAAAAATTTTTTTTCTTTAATCCCAATAATATATTCTATATAATTATGAAGAGATCCTATAATTTGCAAATCAAACTTTCAAAATAAACTCCACTATATTGAAGTAGCAAAATTTTGCAATCATTTTGCCATTTGGGATATAAGATTTATGATCTCACATGGTGGAATATAAAATTTGCAATTTCCGACGATACATAGGCATGTGCATCGATATTCGCGTGAAATGGAATTTATATTGACGAACGATGGAACTCTTCTGAAACGCAATGCAATAGAAACTTGGAAATACAGAATGAACGTTTCCTAAAATCTTCAAGAACTGTGTACTGAGTAAACTTGACGCAGATTTTCTTAAGAGAAACCTGGAGATGATTATAAAATAATGATTCAACGTTATTCATTACTTGAGAGTAAATTCAGCAGTAACAGTAATGAAAAAAAGTCTATAAAGTCTAATGTCCACTGAAAATTAATCAACAAGCTGTTTTTTTCTGTTTTGCTTTCAAGTCCACACGACTATTCTCTGTTTACCTGAGTACTTATGAGAAAACCAGCTACGTATGTGAGAACAGTTTATGGAATAATGGAATTTTCATTCCGGAGATGTTGGAAAATGATAGTCTATGATATCTGGAAAGTTTAGGATTACTTAAATAAATTTACATTTATTTATATCATCGGAAAGTTTCCTGAAAGTTTTTATAACGTTCTAAATTGATGAGTCAGATGAAATTAAAATTTTCAATAAAAATAGAGAAATTTGTCAGAGAAAGAATGATATTAGCATCAAATTTTTTTATAATTAATAAGAATTAAATAATAATTTTATTTGTGTTCCTAATCTCTCTTTTTTTGCGTGTTTGGTTTTTTTTTGTGCATAGCAATTGAAGCATAATTTCCAAGGTTGATTCGAGAACCCATGAAAAGATTGATTGACTATTTGTATTGCAAAACGCGCACGCCTTGCGCGTAATTACTGCGTAGAGAAGAGCATTCGTTTCTTTAGAAGCTATTTGAAGGCAAAGCATGCACGAATCGATGCGCCACCATGAAGGCGCTTAATCAGGAAACACTTTCCTCCTGATGTTTTATGGAAACCGTGATCTCTTTGCAAGGATTGTTCTTCAAGTCTGACATAAAAATAAAAAATAAAAAAAACATCTCCAGAATAGAAATTTCGAAGACTGGCACCGAATGAACCGAAACTGGGACTTTGAATCGAGAAATCCTATTTTTTTAAATCGTTCTTTCCTATTTCTTCAAAGAACTTATATTTTTATGTAGAAAAACTTTTTTTTATTAAAAAATAAATTTGTTCTTGTAAAATACAGACAGGTGATTTAACCAAATATAATTAATACTGACTGTATAAAACATTTCACTAACTTTATCGGAAGTAGACGGTTTCTAGTGACTGTTAAAAAATTCCATCACAAATGGCTTATCTTGAGATCCATAACGAGTCAGAGGTAGGTCGTATGGCATTGGAAAAACAGGTACATCTGGTGATTCTTGCTCTTCAATAGAAAAAGTCGTCCCCTTTGTCTAGAAAACAGAAATCATTTGAAATATTTTTTATGAAATATTTTATGAGAATTATCAAGATTTTGCACTAACAACAAACTTGGGGATGAAAACAACACCAGCTTCGTAATTCATAATATAATTCGACTGCCTACAAGTTCCCCAAGCTGCTTTGCTGAGATTCGCACTAGTCAGAACAAACCAGGCCACTTTTTTGTTATCACGAGAAATTCTAGTATAGGATTTAATGTGTGGCATTGCTCTGTCCCTTTCGGTTTTACTCGCTTTCCACTGACTGAAAAACAACATACATTACAATTTCTAAAATCTAAATATAACTTTCTCTCCTAAATACTCTCTTTCTCAAATACTCACTACATGTAAGATTCAATCCATTCCTGTTTGGAATGAGTTTTCATGCTATAAGGAAGACAACAAGAGGCCTCACGACAATCGACGCTATTTTTAAAGTTGTTAATCGTAGGATAAATAAATTGAAAATTAGGGAGGCTTTTGATCCCAGCTTTTGTCTCTTTAGCCATTGAAGAGACAATATCCTTCTGCAACCAACTTTCGTAATTGGGTCCAAAACTTCCAATACTCGAGCATTGCGCAATGATTGACCAATAAGGAGCATCTGGAGGTAATGTAGCATGCTGGGAAAGAATTGTTCCAAGTTTTTTGTGTCCCCAGCTGTTGACTTCTCTGTCCTTGTGACTTCCGGGCACAGAGGCTAAGAAGAAGACATTTATCTCTGAACAATCAGCCCCTCGTAACAAGTAAATCCATTGCACTAAGGCTGCATTTTTGTAGGATAAAAGATACTTTTCGAAATCTCTTTTGAAACCAGTAGACGACTCTCCATCGGTAGAGTTCGCTGATTTTGGAAGTTGAGGAAGGTGAGGCGATATCCAAACGCTGAAAGTAAAGCTTTTGTTACTAAATTTGTTATATGTGGGTAAGTAATGCTAGTGGAATTAAATGAGTAGAAACTCACCCTTGAGTTCTGTTTTCCCAATCATCAGAGTAAATATTAGCAGTAGAGACAATGATTCTAATTCCATTGTCCTTGTACTTCAAAATAGAGACTTTGGAATGATGGCAGCCATAGGCAGAAGGTTTGGGAATTTCAATGGCAGTAATATTCGGTGGTAAAGTTTCCGAATCAACTCTAGATTCATACATCAGCAACATCTTCGCTGATTGAGCTGCCAACAGATATTGAAGACACAACCAACCAATATCTATCATAAAATTCAAGTGGAGACTCTCCTCTATCTCACCAAGACTTTTGTCAAGCAGTTCTGTGAAGGTGATAGTCAAAGGCTGATCGTAAGTTGTCTGTACCTGTTCAACTCTCGTATAGAAAATGTAATAGGGTGCTGAGAGAACATATTTTAAAGCGAAGTTTCCAGGCTCGACAACTGAAACTTTGTATCCTGACATTTTCATTTTTGTTAAAGCTTTTCTACGAAGCTCTTCTCGTTCTAATGATGATTTGCAGTCTGTGAAATTCTCTACTAACGATGATCCCGTAGACTCAGAGGATGAGGAATTGGACCCAGAAGCTAAAGTGGAAATGGATGTAAAACTTGAACTGGAACTAGACTCTGAACTAGAGCTAACACGTTTAGATTTTTTGTCTGGACAAGAATCTTTTGTTTTTTGTTTCTTGGTTTCAGTTTTCTGGTTTTCTTCACCATTTCGTTTCTTCGCTTGTTTTGGGTTTTCTTCAATATCTTCTGAATCTCTAACACCGGAGAAAGGATTTATAATCATTGCGGCTTTTGAATCTAGTGCTTTTAATTTTTCTTCCCTCCTGAGAATTGCGGCTTGTTTGTTTCTCTCTATCTTCTTTTTTAGATCTTCAGAAATCGTGTCTGCTGCTTTTGAATTTAAAAAACTGGATTTTGGACTAGATGATCTATTTTTTGAAATTGTGGGTATTTCTGGCTTTTTTAAATTGTCTGACAATGTGGAAGTTTGCTGTTTCATTGATGACTCGCCCTTTTTGTCTCTTTCTTTTCTGAGAACCATTTGAAGAACTTTCAGTTGATCCAGCAACTGAGATCTATCTGGACACTCGAAATCCAGGTGGACGGGAATTGTTATTGTTTCATCCAAACGGTTCATCACCAACTTCTCCACTGAAAGCAATGTTTGAAAATGATTAATTAATTATTTAGTTTAAAAATGATAGAACATTAACTACAGTAAATTTTTAAAAACTTACGGTGGGGATGAGACATTTCGTTGAAATGAATTGGATTTTTGCGGTAACATTTTTCCTGGTATGGACATAATTTTTTTATAGCTGCAATAAACAAATTTACTATTAAATACAGGAAAAGTAGAAAAAGCGAAATATATCTTAACCTTAAAGCAAAACTGAAGCAGTTTCTTTACCATCACTTGAATTAGAAGTCAAATTATCCATTTCTTATATTTTCTTGTATGAAGAAAATATTTATCAAATTTTTTTTGTCAAAAATGGTAAAAATTTCGACTTCATTTATAAATTTATAATAAAATGAGTACTGTCACTGTCTTCATGTCAAAAATTCACATTTACACTTTACCCAACTTTACCCAAGGTGTTTACTGATTTGACAGCGGCTTGAATGTTTTCCAATATTTTCGCTTGCAACTTCCAGGAATTACTAACAGATGGAAACAGTAGTCTTATTCTCGGTAATTTAAAAGCCGGTAAACTTACCGGTAAAATAATAACAAAATAAAATAAATAATAAAAAATAGAAGTAATAGAGGGGTGAAAAGTATGAATGTAAAAATATGCCATTTTTAGCTAAATAATTATACAATCTTCGTTAGAAATGGTCAATTGTTTGTTATTATTTATAATTTATCATTTATAATTCATTATTTATCACTTATTACAACTAATTTTTAAACAATTTAAAGTTCAATGTTTAAAATGTAAATTTAAAATTATAATGTTGAATATCAGAAGTAATTAAAATAATTATTTAAATAAATTTAATAAAAATAGTAGAATTATCTGAGAGACATCAATTTTTTCAATGGATTTATTTAATTAGGAGCAGGAATTATATCAGCATAAATCTGCAATATTTATATTTCATCGAAAAGTTATTAATAAATATGAAAAATTGTTTTTAAAACGATTTCTATAATTCACAGTTTTACTATTTTATTTAAATTCATTTAGAGTACTTATTATTAAGAATTTTAATATTTATTGTTTTATTGAAATTGCAAAACTTGACCTTGTAAGTTTAAAATGTTGGCAAGTTTATCTTTCTCTGTGAATTTTCAGACGTCAGTTTCCAATTTTCTGCAAGAATGCCCCCAACTTGCTAGTTTCGTGTTTGAAATTGGCGAAACCCATTTCATTATTCATCAGAGTTCACCTTCAGGCATTAGGATATTCTAGATGAAGGTACAAGTTTACTTAAATGTCCTATGTGAACCATCAAATGGTCAAACCCATGTGTATATGTATAATCGATTAATCCTGTTATCTACGGTTGAGATGCTATAAATTAATTAGTCCCAAAACTCATTTAATCTCACAGATCTGAATTTGCAAATTACGAAATTAATCTAAATCCTCAGAATCAATATTTTGTAAAATAAACTCTACAATTAGATAATAAAACAGAATAAAGAAATAGAATTAATTAATTAATCGAAATTATTACGTAATTCAAATTTAATGAAGACAATTCAATACAAATTTTATAAAATAACGAATGAGTCTCTAGAATTTTTTTCCTTTTTCTGTGGCACTGATTCTGTGATTGTCACAAATGATATTAAAGAACAAATACATGGGAAAGTAATCAGGATTTCTACTACAACCTGATAACAGACCAGATAAAGTGGGTAGCCAAAAAAGAGAGATTACGGGAAATTGCTTTCGGGCTTCGATTAAAGAGTTTCTACTTTGTACATCCTATATATATTTACTGAGCTTTAAAAAAATTCCATTTAAAAAATGGGTCTAAAAATTACAACTTTATTCAATCTAAAGATTTAGATATTCAGGGGACTACTGCAAATTCCAAAAAATAAAATGCCCGGCAATATAAAATTCCCGAATAAATAATTACCGAAAAACAAAATTTCGGAGAGTTTATAATATTCCCGAAAGTAAAATTTCCTGACACTAGAAAATGCCCGACACCGGAATTTTTCAGTGTATATAGGAAATTTTAATTTCGGGAACTTTACAGTGTCGGGAATTTTATTTTTCGGGAATTTTCACTCGTTTCATATTTAAGAAATATGTAAAATTTCTGTAAATTAATTACATTATCTAACATTTATACACTTAACATATGACGCAGTCATTATTTTAATAAAGTAAATAATAAATTGTCGGAATTTATGGGGGTATTGTTTGATATATTAGGATTCTAGATTAAATTACCCCTCTGATATTCTTGCAAGCTGAGGTAAACTTGTAGAGAAGATTTAAGCGCGCGTATCAGATATAACTATCTCCAGAGATATAATTATTACAGTGAAAGATCTAACCGTGTAATTACGTGACTTTTGAGAGGCGAGTAATCAAAAGTTAACATGCTTCCGTAAATTCTTTTGTGCTGAAGTATATGTACTTTTCATACTTCAGATAATATGCATGTGCAGTGGAGTTGTTTTAAAAATTTTATATTAGAATTTTGTCTAATATACTTAAGAATTTAGTAAGCAATTAAGATAATTTATTTGAATTACAAATTTTATTGTCTAGACTGTATATAAACGACATTTTAAGGTCGATGAACCTGTATGGAAATAATATTTAATGAGGGATGAGAAGAATGGAAGCTGACAGATCATCAATATATAAATAAAGTAATAAAAGAGAAATCTACATTCAACCTCCACAATATTGAGGATTTGGGGGGAAAAAATATAGTTACATGGAGACTAGAATTTAAAACGCATAAAGTTAATTTGTATATTTATTATTCGGCTTATCAAATAAGAGCTGATATATCAAAACTTTCTCTCTAAAACTGAATCAGTAAAATTCACTGAGAATCAGTCAAAAGTCACTGAAATTTTCAGACATCTTCACTAAATTACTAAAAATTTCAGTGACTTTTTACTGATTTCCAGTAGATTTTTCACTGATTAAAATCGTGAGAAAAGAGTCACTGCTAATCAGTGGAATTTGACTGGTAATCAGTTAAATTTCACTGATTCAAGTTTAGAGAGTTGCTTTTGTATAATCATTTTACATTATAACGGTCGAAAAGGTGTTGAAGATATACATTAATTAACATTAGATAATAATTAAAAAATTTGACATCACAATCCTCTAAGAGCAAAAGCGTTTGAGATATTTTGAAGTTCGAAGTTTTTAATTTAAGTTCTTTGAGGTTCGTGAGTGGAACTTCGAGAATGGTAAAAGAAAGTCTTCGATCATGATCAGAGGTTCGATTTAAGAGAACATATCAGTGAGGGTGGGAGCGATGCTGAGCGTCGCGACGCTTTAAGCTCAGTTACCGCCCAGGCTGCGCCGCGTGCGTATCACCAACGCCGTCTAGTGCAGTTTTTGGTTTCTCTGAATGCACATTTTCGACCCTTTTCCATTCACGACCTCCACTTTCTAATTTCAAAATCACCTTTAATAAAAATGCAATTTGAACTTTCATTCATCAAGTTTTCCTGACTATATTTTTTTACCAATGCCCTTAGTGATTAGCTAGGAACAATTAAGAACAAAAACTAATTCCAACGAAAAAAGTAAATTAGAGTGTAACTGAAATTATAAAAGAAAGAGACCTCAATCGAAAAGAAAGTTTAATCAGAAATAAGATAAAATAAAGGAATTGAAAAAAAAAAAACGTTTTAGTGCAGGTGATCAAAGGGATTTAACAGGGTGTTTTTAAAGTGACTGGTGGATACAAGTGGGGGTGCAGCCTCTGAAAACTGAAGAAAATAGTCGTTTCCTCTGGAGGCACTCAGAAGACAGTCAAGATCCATTGCTGCCAGGAAATGTCGGAAAGTCAAGGTCAGTACAGATGGCCTCGATTTTTAAGTTCTTCTTCTACATCTACATTCTGCACAACCCTCGCGATTTCGAACAAATGTGATTCAAAGTCGTGAAAATAAACTTTTTTATTTGCACTACCAAGATTCCACTGTGTTTCTTGAATCAACAAAACTACCGTTTATTCCAATTCGTATATTCAATATCCGGTCGAAATTTCTCTGGATGAGCTGATGAAATCATCTACACAAAAATTGAAAGACCTCTTCCTTTAAACTTCCTTTAAGCTTCCATTAAACCTTTTCTTCTTAACTTTGAAAGTTAAAATTACGACTCTTTAAAATTTGTTATATCTTATTTAGCTTTTAACATAACTGGCTGTAACATAAGAATATTTTAAACTTCAGCTGTTTGAAAGTTGAGAATATTTAAATTAAGAAAACTCTACTAAACTAAAAAATTGATCATCTATAATTTAACGAGTTGTAAGTTTATTCGAGGCTGATCTGCATATTCTAAAGTCTCAAAAATTTCTCAACTTTTATTTTAACAAAGTTTATTAATTACTCTGAATCTTTTAAAACCCTAAATGCAAACTGAATACAACTTGATTTATCTTTACATTGAAGAAACGGAATTCATATTGACTTTATAGAAAAAAAACTTCTGAATTAAAATTCAATTTCAAACTGGATATAAAACACAGGAATTCAAACAGCTTTTCGTAAGGTTTACTTTTCCTCTAGAGGGGAAATCATTTGAAAGATGTTTAATGCTGTCAGTATAAGACGAACGCGAATCAAGTAAAAATATTGGATTATAAAAAACTTACTACACCTTCGTGTAGACAAATTACAAGAGGAAAAATATAAAATGTTACTGCTAATTATCCAACTTGTATTTCATTAGTTAGATGGAGTTAAAAAAAGTTATAAAATATTCCTGATACTTATTCTACTGAATTTAAAAAAAAAAACTTTCCTTATTTTCACGACTCTTCACTTGTGTGAATTCTCGCAGAAGTCTGAACTTTGAACTGTCACGATAGACGAATTTCTTTTCGTTGAAACTTGGAAAAAAGTTTTATTGAAAGAGCTAATAGTCAAAAGTTTTCCGCAACGAGATAACTATATAAACTAGTAGGTATAGATAGCGAAGTGAGATACATAGATCAATGGTGGGTTAAGAGCCCGGAGCGTACAAACTATTCTATCATTTAAACTTGAAAATAAATTCCATCGTATTCGGGAATGTGGGAAATCTCCGTTCTATAAAATTGTCACTGAATTTATTATTTGTCTGCTTTTCATATGTATTTTCATACCAGGAATTGAGATCCGGGAATTCGAAGAGTTTTCCTACAGGATATTTCGAATCTAGTTCGCCTTCCTCGATAAATATTATTTGAACCAATATTTTTTATTATTTGTATGCTATCACTTTGAAATGAAACGGATTCAATCGGATAGACATTTTTCCACCTGACAGTTTCGCTAGGCTCCTAATTCCAATTTAAAATCTCTTCGGCTTAAGAGGAATTCGCGTCGATATACAAAAGTCCAATTACTTGTCTCCTTAGAGTAAAAAAGTGTCGAGTAAACAGATTTTATAGAAGAAAGAGTAAAAGGGAAGGTCTGACCTGCTATTCAAGACTGATTAACTCAATTTTAGAAGGACTTGGCACAAGCTGCCAATCTAATAAATCGTGATCAGAATATTTATCAGCTTCATTCTCGATAGAATTTGACGTGGTTTATCGCAGTAAAGCTTATGCTGAGAATTTCACGTCTCGCACCCCTAAGGATTTTCTCGAAACGAATAAATATTTCGATCTATTTTTTCATTCAGTATTTTCTAAAGATTGTTAAGGGCGTTGGACCCCAGTGTTAAGCTCTAAATTCCATTCTCTATTTTACTCAAAGAAAATTATAGATAAATATTTTTTCGATCTGTAGCGCTAAGCTTTTTTCAAATATAAGACTGCGTGCAGAGCGAAAAAATATTTAGTTTCGATACTTTTTGCATAAAACGAAGAATTCAAAATCCAACTCTAAAATTAAATATTTTCATTTTACTCAAAAAAAATTTGAATTAGATATTTTCTCGCTCTGTATGCATAATTCTAGTTAAAAATTGATTAATTCTACAGAGGGGAAAATTCCAAATTTAATATTTGTTGAGTATAATTAAGAAATCGAATTTTTAGATTATAACTTGGCTTCAACTCCCTTAAGGTATTTAAAAAAATTAATACTCCAGAGAACTGTAGAAACTGCTTAAAATTTTCAACTTTTTACAAATGAAACGCTTTGGTTGTAATGAGTATAAGAAAAATGTTAGGAATTTACAATCTAAACGTGAAGATTCTTTATTACCAGTTAAAAAAGGGTAAAATAAAAATTTCCGTTTAGATAGTTTTGTACAAAGAATGCCATCGAAAAGAATTTTGTTAGAAAGATATCGCGTGTCTGAAAGCTTCTCGAACTTAAGTGCCGTTGAGCACGATGGAACTTATTACTTAAAGCGGTGGTGAAGAAAACCAATTTGAGGTACCCACCATTTTATTTAGCTTAGTGTGAACAAGTGCGCCTTCAAGTGTTGATAAGGAAGTAAAATGCAGAGCAAAGCTAGGCTTTTATTTTTTGTTTTTATTATTATCATTATTATTAAAGAGATTCTTATTATAGAAACCCAACAGTAACTTCCAGTGAATTGTAAGTGTCAGATTGCCACTCTGAGGTAAATTAAAGATAGTTTAAACTTCTTTCATGTGGAATCAATGAGGAAATATTAATTCTAGACCAAAGCACTTTTTTATGTTGATTTTCAAAAGTAGAGATTAAAAACCTTTCATTGGAATTTCATCTTTAGCAGTTCACTTAATTGGAACGAGTTTATGAAATTGACGCGGAGGTAAACAAATAATGAAGAAATATAATACATGTATTCTCACCCTTGGAAAATAAGCTGTCCTACACATGAGTCTCAAGAGGATCGCGTTACGATAAATTTCCAGGCTTTATTTCCTAATTACACCCTTTCTAATGTTGTATATAGCTTCATGTCAACCGCACGAGAATTCAGATGAATGCAGTAATTAATGAGAATTGGAGTGGGCGTAGCCATTAATTCAGAGCTGGTGGGTATAAGAAAATAAAAGAAACATTTAAAAAAACTATTGTATTCAATACAAAGCTATTCATAAACGTTCTATAAAAATGTCCTTTTGTTTCTGCTTAAAAACTGCATAAATGACACTATAAATCATAAAAAAAATAAATTCTTTTAATTTTTTATTGATAGTTAAAATACTCTTTATAGAATGTCCATTGAAGAGAAAATAATAAGTCATAAATCAAATTTTAATTTTTCGTTCGATTGATTCTCGCCATTATGCGGTGACCCGATTTATAGAATGCAAATAGACCTAATGCGAAATGTAGTAAACTTGCAAACTATTTTTGGAAAGCGGTTTGTTTGCCTTAATTTTTTATGATCGTGAGTGTTTACGAGAGTGCGAAGAGAAGCGCATGCCCCGAATAAGTCAGTTGTACGCGTGAATATGACTCTATTTGTGCTTAGAATTCCAAGCAGAATTTGAAATTTTGTTTGAACACGAATCTACAAGTATGTTTGTTTTCCGGACTGCATCCATTGATATACGAAAACTATTCAGTGTTCAGCATCCACGATGGGAATTGTGCACTAATTCAATTAGTCCATTTTACTCACTGAATTCTCTCTACAATATACCTCAAAGCTCAAAATCTCGAAATAAAACTGAATCTCTAAATCAAAATTCAATTGCAATAAAATTCATGGAATTTGAAGGCAATTGAATGACTTTGTTTGTAAAATATGCAAACATTCATCCAATTTATGGACGTGATTCGAGATGCATGAAGGAAGTTTCAAGATTTAATTCAAGACTGACAGGTTTACCGATGATTGTCATTTCGAGCGATTTAATGATTACTTTGCCAGATGTTCGAGTCCCAATTTCGAATCTTTCCATTCGAGGCTATTTCAAAAATAGTCTCTTCATATATTGCTGAAAATTCATGAACTGCAATTCTATTAAGAGCCCTGACAATGCAAAATAAGTAGACCATTTTTTCAAATCTTCTAGGTTGATCCAGAAACTTTCATAAAAAAATATACCTTCATTAAAAACTGGATATTAATCACATTTTTGAATATTGATATTTACCATTAACAAATATGATTAAAAGCTAATTGACTTTGGATAGAAATGAAAATTCATGTAATGATTGCAATTATTTTATAGAGTTCTACCTTTTTTAACCATCCTAGATTTCCTGAGTGCACTCATAGCTAATGCAAGAGCTTACTTAGAATCCTTCCTCTATGCGGAAACGTTGCTATATTCAAGAGCTTGGGGACAATTTTTTAACTTTTTTCTTTTTCACCTGAACCCATTTCCGGATTTCTTTTATTTTGAAAGAATGCACGAGTAATTGACATTGGAGAAGTCAAGAATGGCGAGGTTAAGAGGAGACAAGATGTGTGTGGTCAAAAGGGTGAGGGAATCAATTGGTCGGCGACGCTTTGGGGCGTCGCTCTGGGAATGCGTCGCGACGTCTTGGAAGTTTTGTTCGACGTCAAAGTCCTGCAAGATGCGTGCACATAATGAAAAGTATGAAGGCAGATAAAACTCGGAGAGAGAGAGAGATAAAAAGGCTAATATCTCTTGAGAAATTCCCGACCTTTACTTACAACCCCGCTTTTCAATGGGGAATTTATCATCCGCGAAAAAAAAAGCGTGACACATTTGCTGAACTTACACTTCCCCTTCTAACCACAGGGGGAAAATGCTGACAAAACATGAATTTCATATCATAACTTTGCTTTTATGTTTTCTCTTTCCAACTCCATTATTCACAATACGTGTTTTTTAATTTTTAAGTTTCTTCATTAAGAAACTTGTAATTAAGAAAGTTATTAGTTAAGAAATATTTGTGTCATTAATTGTTTCTGATTAAAAATGATCAACGATTTTTACAATATAACATTCTTATTTCTATTTTCAAATAAGAACTAAGTGGAGAAAAAAGCTAAAGGAAATATGAAATAAGAAAGTAGAGAGAAGAAAAAGGGAGAGAATATTGAGAGAGAACTTTTGTGAACATCGGAGATTATTGGATAGGAACTCGAGATAAGTGCCAGGTTCTTGGTTCTAATAAACTCGAAACTTTTATTGGTCATTATCTGTACACTTGATACAGCTTGTTATAATCCTCAATTATTAAAAAAAAATGAAAATAAGGGTTGAAGATTAAAGTCCAGATCGCCAATAACATGTAACGAGCTTTTGAAGATTAAAGATAAGTAGGGTCCAATATCCTGCATTCAAAAATAAAACAATCCATTAACGAAACAAACTATATATAGAATTTTTTTATGAATCCCAAATTACTTTTATCAAAGTTTTAACTAACGTGTTACCCTGTCAATAAGTAATTTATTAATATAAGCAAGATCGACTTTATCCATTAATCTTATCAGAAAATTTTCTGAACAAGATGTTTTCGCACTCCTTCCGGTTGCTAATTATTTCCATACTTGATAGCTTAAAGAAATATTCAAGTCATGATAATTCTTTAGATCTCACTTTTTAATTAGCATCCTGGTATAAAAATGTCGAAATATCTCGATTGGTTTCGGCTTTAAGGGAATTGCTACTTCTTTTTTTCAGAGATGACAAAGCAAGCTAGGATGACCTAAATAATTAAGAGCTTGCCCGACGAACCCCGATTTAACAGATGCACTATGCAAATAAGAAAATAAAAGTGCACAGAAAAGAGAGAGAGAGAGAGAGAGAGAAATGAAGTGGCCAAGAAAAAAAAAGAATTTCATTTGACTCTTAGGGCATGTCCTGAGGAAATGAAAGAAAATGAGAATGAAGAAAAAGCAAGAATAGGAGAAAGGGTTTTCTTGAAAGGCAAAAGGTACTTTTGAACAATTATTATCACTTATCCCATTCTCTTATCCGACTTTACGATAAAATTAATTGTCCATACATTTTATCTGGAATTCTATATTTAGAGAAAGGAAGCCCAGTTATAAAGTTTTAATGAAGTGGTGAAGTAAAAACAAGTAAATTTCAGAGACAGTATTTTACGAAACATAAAAGCGAACAATTGTGTGCGGAATTACTGCCCACGAGCGTATTTAAGTAAAACAGGCACTAATTACAGAAACAGAGGATATATAGTTCAGAATATTATTGGCTCAAATTTCCTGAAATGTTTACATTACAAAATTGATGTTATTTAACAAATCTGCATGTTTCAAAATCTCGTTATTTATTTCAATCACTAGAAGATGGAAAACTAGGTAGTTAGTGAAATTGAGCATGCAGAAATGAACGCGTAAAATTTCCTTTTGAAAATAGATCTTTACATTGTAAATTTTACAAATAACGCAAAAGCTTTGAAGTCTCATTTAAGCTTCTGCAATTCCAAGAATACGGAAGCCAATAGATGTATATCAAGACGTTTTATTACCGTTTCTTTATATATATACTCCCTTTAGTTCACAATTGATGAAGAAACTCGTAAATTTTCTCTCTTCCTATAAAAAACATTCTCCTTAATAACAGATGTCAATTCCATTTCCTTTCCACAGAAAAGCTATTCTAGCGATGTTTTTGTATTGACATATCTTCTTTTTCTTAAAATGCATTAAATTCCCAAAAATAATGATAAAAAAAAAAACTTGATGAGCGAAAAAGATCGTGACATTTTCTATCCTCGTATAGAAGATTTCTATTTTCGATTCTATTTCCGAAGATTCTACTGAATAAACCGTTAGTCTAGACATATAGGAATTTGGTTTTCCTTAGGGGATTTATTCATGCTAGTAAGTTTGGAATAAATTTTGCTTATATTCATGCTTTCTTGGATCTAAGACGTGACTTTTAATAGAATTTCTTGAACTACTGAAGAGGGACACAATTTATATACATAGAAGTCATAAGCCTATACAAGTCTACGGCAAATTTTTTGTTCAACGCTCATTGTCTGTTTCTTTGAGAAGAGTAATTTACCTCTCGAGAATCTACTTTCGTACACGAATAACGTCGATAGTGAGGAGCTCGAAAAACCATGAAAAACGAATTTAACGCCGACAGCTGTGCAAATATCTCAATCCGTTGAACAGGAAGGTAAAAGCTCTTCTTTCCTGGGATTTATATTTTATTTCCCTTTTCCTCCTTATCCCTATTCAATGGAAAAATAAAAGTGCAATTTATACTTAGTAGGTTATTTAGAATACAAGGATTTTCTATACTTTTGGAATATTGACCATAAATTATAAGAAAATTTTATACAGAACTCTATCAAAATTATATAAAACTAGCAGAACAACACGTTCGCGTAGCGCACGATTATTTATTTAATTTTTAACAACTTCAATTCATTAAAAAATCAATGAAATTTTGCTGATTCAAATTTAGAGAGTATCCAAGATTTTAGGGACATTTCGTTACATCACTTTTTTCAGAGAGGTATTTCAAGAAGTTTCTAGGAATTTTACTGGATTTCTGATCATTTTCAAGTGATTTTTATACGAAGTTATAAAGATTTTTAGAATTTAAAAAATATTTCGTAGAATTTTAAATGTTATAATAAAATTTCTAGCAATTTTAAAAGAAGTCAAGAGACTTTAATAATTTTAAGGGATTTTCTAATTTTCATAAGATTTCTAACAGTTTTAATAGATTTTAAAGGACGTAAAGTGTCTTTAAATGTTATCTTAGAATTTAAAGGACTTCAAGAAATTTCTGATGCGAATATTAAGATGTTTTCACGAATTTAAAAAGATTTCAAGAGATTTTTATGAGTTTTATAATATTTTATGAGGTTTAAAGGATTGTAAATTTGTCAGGTAATTGTATTGAGAGGTTTTTAAAGAATTTCTTTACATATATAATTTTTAAAAGAATTTGTAGAATTTTAAAGGATTTCGAAGATTGTCGTAAAATTGTAAGGGATTTTATGATATTAAAAGATTTTGTATAATTTTTAAGGTTTCTAAGAATTTTAAGAGATTTTTGTTAATTTTAACTTGGATTTCAAGAGATTTATAATTTTAATGGTTTTTGTGGATTTTTAAGGGATTTCAAGAGGCTTTTGGGAGAATTTTAAAGAATTTTGTTTTTTTTTTGAGATTTCTAATAATTTTAAAGTGATTTTATGATTTTTAGAAGATTTTATAGAATTTTAAGAATTTCATGGATTTTCATAAGATTTCTAAATAGTTTTAATAGATTTGAAAGGAGGTCTAGGGACTTTAAATTTTATCGTATAATTTAAAGAATTTTAAGCAGTTCCTAAGAATTTTAAGAAGTTTTTATGAATTTTAGAATATTTTATGTGGTTTAAAGGATTTTAAAGTTTTTCAGGTAATTTTGTTGTTTTCTCTAATTTTTACAAGATTTTATAAAATTTTAACGATTTCATGGAATTTGATAAGAGTTCTAAAGATTTTAAGAGATTTTAAATGTTCAGAAATTCCGAGAGGTTTTTAGGAATTTTTTCTAATTTTAACTTGGATTTCAAGACATTTTTCTGAATTTTTTTTGCGCAATTAGTTTGTTTTTCTTCATTCAACTTCAAGTCATTCAAAAGCCAATCAGGTTTGCAATAACTATGTATGCGAGATTTTCGAGACATTTCGTGACACCACTTTTTTAAGATAGGAGGAATATTCTAGAAATTCTGGACAAATACAAAAAGAAGTTCTTTGGTGATTTCCTGCGATTATGTCTGACCATATAAAACTTATTCTACTGATGTCGACAGGACAAGTGGAAAAAGCAGTTTCGAAACCTTTGATTTATTGATGTTATTAATTAATAATTATCAATAATTTTCAGAAATTGTAAATTAGTTTACAGAGAGTTTTGTTTTGGTTTTACTTATTCATAAATCTAAGATTTAATGGTATTAAATTAGTTCAAAGGATCCTTCCGGTACGTTAAACACAGGATTTCTACCTCCACGGCTCATAATTTTCCTTGCAACAAACGCTTTAGATCCTTGATTCGTGAACCAAAGAGGAGAATTTAGCTCAGAATGCCAGAAACAGGCAGTTACAACAGTGAGGTATAATTAGGTCTCAATTAATGCACAGCGGGTTATCCAAATAGAAGTGGTGAAGGGGGAAGACAAGATACTTGACGCATCACCGAAATACCAAAATGGACTCTTGATGGATGATAACTGCAACAGGATAGAACGAAATTGATAGTACACTAGATATAGATCCTAATGGATGTCACTCGTGAAATTTAACCTTGCTATTAAATTTACACCAATCAAAATCCATTATTTCTTAAATTTACCCAGTCAAAAGTACTGCAAAATTGACCCATTTGCCAACCAAATTAAATTACTAGCTAAAATCATTTTAAATTCGATCTAAACTTTGATTTTGAATTTTAATTCGATTGTTGCACTTACCTTGAAGTTGAAAATTACATCAAAGGATTGTAAAAGTTGAACGGAAATCAATTTGCATTTGAATTACAGTGTTCCAAAAAAATTAGTCATCTCTTTTCACTTACAATAATTACGCAATTTGCGTTCTTGCTTTTAAAGATGATGTCGCGTCCTAAGTGAAAATATTTTTACAATTTGCAAACTAAATCAGGAACGAGTAAAAAGAAGGAACAATAATTTTAAATTTGAAAAAATATATATATATATAAACATCCGAATTTAAGTTGACCTGAAGTATAAATTCTCAAGAGAAATTCTGAAACGATCAATCTTTAAAGTTATCAAAGGGGATATCGACAAGTTGGAAATGGGCAAAGCTCTCGGGAATTATAGAATAAAAAGTACAATTTTTTTCAAGTGGATGACTAATAAAAGTTAGTGCGTAATATTTTGTACGAACACATAATATCCTTCTGAAATTAAATTCAAATTAGGAAAAGTATTTACTGTTTAGGAACTATTTTTACTGAAATTTTTTAGCTTTTGGTAAGCCACGAGAAAAATATAATTCAAGGTTTGTAAACAGCTGCACCGTTTATGCAACATTTGTTCCCAAAGTACGGTTATCCCATAGAATACTCTGCACCTCGTCGTCGCTTATTGTATGCCGCAAAAGTTAAGCTCCTAGTTTCCATGTTGACACAAGTGGGGCGCTTAATGCATAATACTCTCTGACATTTACACAAAATTAATTCTTACTTCCATTTCCTCTTATTTAAATATTGCCTATTCCCAAATTATTCCCAATTTCTGTTTAAACTGTAAAAAAAAATATTAAAATTGACCAAATAAAGAATAAGAAGATTGTTCAACTCTAATTTAATGAATGTAGTTATACATTTTCTTTAGAATCTTGATATATGAAAGTTAATTCTGGCAAGGTGCCGATTTCTGAAGTAAAACAGACATAAACAAATTAGAGAGGATAAACTTGAAGTTCAGAATATACGCTAGAGATCAAATTAAATCGATTTCAATTTCGAAATTTATTTGTCAGGTGATTATTTTCTTGAGGTTCAATATTGTGGTGCTCTTCGCAATATTTACACTTTCTATACTTATATTTACAGTTGCTTGATTTATAGTAGTTTTTGTATTATGATTAACATCTTTTAAATTCATATTTGCAAGTAAATATGTTTTTTCAGTGAAGCAATTGAACTTTGTTCTGTATTTTCAATTGTGAAACAATATTTTTTTGATACGAGACATAGGAACCTTTAGTTACCACTTTTCTATTCTGTGTATTTGAAATAATTGGAACCGCCTCCGGGTCAAAGGAAAAAGATATTTTTACATAGTGCATAAAACAAAGGTTGCTGGTAATTCCAGTGAGCCATGAGTCTTATAATTGTAAAATTTTCATACATGCGTTTCCGTTATTGCAACGTGTTTCTGTAACTAAAAATTCTGTTTATTTTTCTATTCTTTGAAAATAGATCCTTATTATGATTAATTCTTCGGGGTTTTAACTGAATCTTGTACTTGAATTATACAGAAACTGTTTCGATCTCTTTGAGAACATAACTTCTATGCATTAAGTTTTACTATTACACAACTCGTAAAATATACATGAACAATAATGATCAAAATCCATAAAACAGAATTACCATCAATATCATACATACTTTTACGAGAAAGTTTGCATTTGCACTTGGCTGTTGAAATAGCGACACGTTTTTACTTTTCGAGAATGGAAAATCTTCCGTTTTTTGAGAATTTATATATTTTTTTATCACGAATTCATTTTCAACACTTCGTTTAAATTGAAATTAAAGCAAAGATCCTTTATAATAGTTATTAGCCTTTAAAATTTGTCAATCAACGTAATTACTATTCAAATTAAGTTGTCGGTAAAGAAAAATCTATGTCAAAGTTTATGAGTATAGTTTTTCTATGACTATTTTGTTCAATAATAAAAGTTTTATCTATCAATCACCATCAAATGCACGGCGTTTGTCAGCATCAATAAAAAATAAATAAAATTCAGAATACAAGATAATCTGAGATAAAATTTCGAGAAATTTATGTAGGTCGTAAATCTTACATTAAGCAGGAGAGAATAGCAGTAGGAAGTCGATTGTCACTTCAAGAGGAATAGGGCGTTAGAGCCAGTTGTAAATGTGAAGAGCTATCCAGAAGCCCGATTAAGAGATTAGACCAAGGAATTATTCTGTTTATAAGCATTGTATATAAGTCTGGCATTTGCTGACTTCTTGAAATTATTGATTTACCAATAGACATATATCTATCTTTATCCATAAATGATAAATTATTGCTATTACATATCTCTTTTTCTTTTCTATCGAAAACTATTTGCTTAGATAACAATATTTGAATAGATAAAAATCCTTTTTCTAGAGATCGAAGAAAATTGATATAACATCTTTGCAATTCAGGAAATGAAAAGGAACTTCAATTAATTTTCTACGAGATTTCTGTCCCCACGGAAGGAGAGCGCATCAAACTGGAAATGCCGTGGTTAATCGGATTCTATTTTCAAATAAATGCTGGCGGCATTCAACTTCCGGGGATGCTAGTACAGATTGCAGATGATTGCACGTATTGTTCTAAACAGTAGAATTTACTCACATCAGAGATTATTTTACAAGCAAGGTTACTTCCGCAAACATTTATTTTATTTTAATCTTAGCTTATATACAGTTTTTTTAGCATAATTTGTTATTGAAAACAAATTTATTAGGGTAAAATAATAGTGTTAGAGAAAACTGATCAAAATATATTTTAGTTTCTGAGGACTTAGTTGAGGTAGTAATTATTACTGTCTTTAAAGTCTGAAAATACACGACGAGAAGCCTCCAGTTTCTCAAGGAAACTGAGAACCGTAGCAGACCGTAGTTCTATGACCAAACTTTACGAAAGTTACTCGTGGCATGTTTAATAATTCAACTCAACTCCTATCCTAGAAAGTGGTAATCTAGTTTTCAAAGTTTGTTCAAATTCTCTTATAGACAATAAACAATATTATTTATTTAAGAAAGTGTATTTTCAAAATGGCAACTCTTTTTTATAATAGGATTTTTTTTAACTAGTTCAGAAATCAAATATTGCAAACAATTAATCCAGAATTTTTTTTAAATCCTGATGGGGTATTGACCAATTTTCCATATGTGGAGTATTTACCAATAAGAGCGTGACACACCTCGGGAGATCCCAGCCAGTTTTCCAAGTCAGAACCACACTATACCTAGGGAAAACGGGCTAGAGCCACAGCAGAGCCCCATAAAAATTTCTGCATGAGTAAACATTGAAAAATTTGACGATATTTCCCAGATATATCATCATTGATTATTAAAAATTAATGTGAGGATGATAAAGCTTATCAAGGAGGATAAATGATCTTTGATCCTCCCAATCTCATCATTAGACTGAAGTTTTAGACGTCTCTTCAGACGATTTTTTATTTTCAATTTGTCGAATTGTATCATCAATGTTGTATCAAATTTATTGTGATTTTTAGAAATTTTGAGCTCTCTAAACTTAAATCAGTGAAATTTAACTGATTACCAGTGAAATTCCACTGATTTTCAGTGCTTCTTTTCTCACGATTTTAATTAGTGAAAAATCTGCTGGAAATCAGTGAAAAGTCACTGAAATTTTTAGTAGTTTAGTGACGATTACTGAAAATTTCAGTGAATTTTCACTCAATAAAATCGTGAGGAAAGAGTCACTGAAAATCAGTAGAATTTGACTGATTCAATTTTAAAGAGACGAATTTTACCATTTACTATGCTATAATTTTATTGAATGAATTGAATCTAAATTAATTTAAAACGAATTGGCGATATTTCACTGGAATTTAAAAGTATTTACCTAGATTTTATGGGATTTTAAGTAATTTCAAAGGATTTAGTGATATTTTGTGGAATTTTATTATAAGTATGTAATGTGATGAACTTTCAAAGGATTTCAAGGAATTTTACGACGTTTTATTGGATTTTCAAAAATTTCATTGGATTTTTAAATATTTTGAGGGCTTTAATGGGACTTTGAATAATTTTAAGGAATTTAAAAAGGCTTTACGTAATTTATTGAGATTTTAGAAATATTAAGTGAATTCACGGTATTAAGACGAATTTTATGAAATGTTGAAGGAATTTACGAAATTGCATGGAATTTTAAGTAATATTCCTGGATTTTACAATGTTTCATAGGATTTTAAGTCATTTTAACGACTTAAGGGATTTCAAGGGATTTACGAGATTTCACTGGATTTTCATGAATTTCAAGAGATTTCATGGGATTTTAAGTAATTTTATGAGACTTGATGATATTTTGGGTGATAATAAGTAATTTTAAGCAACTTTAAGATATTTTATAAGATATTAAGTAATTTGAAGAACATTTATTTTCAAAAATTTTTAAGTTTTTGGTGAGATTATATTGGGTTTTCAAGAATTTTAAAGAATTTAACGAAATTTCATGGAATTTTGAGTAATTTTAAGGAATTTCACCAGATTTTGAAGGATGTTGAAGGGATTTTAAGAACTTGTATGGGAATTTTACGAGATTTCATGGGATATTGAGTAATTTTAAAAGATTTTATGAAATTTAAAGGAATTGTATGAATCTTATTGAGTTTCCTGAAATTAGACAAGAATCAATTACAAGTTTTTATAATTCAAAAATTAAAAATTCTACTTTATTCTGTTTTTTTTGTTTACTCTAAAATGGCATCAGTAAATAAAAAAAAGCGGTTTCTGTACCTTGGTTTCTATTTTTTGGTTATTATAAACAAGAAAATAGAAACAAAATAATTCGTCAGAAAATACGTCTGAAACTTCAGTCCAATAATCTCATCTTTTAATTCGGGGTCCTTGATAGGATTGAGGATTCTATTTCAAAATATTTCAAGATGATGATCCATTTTAATAGTAGCTATGTGTAAGGTCAATTGGACCGACCTGGGAATGGTCGTTCAGTCGTTACGACCTTTATAGGGTTTTGTCATCGTTGAGGGCATACACAAAATTTCTAGCTGAATAGAAATGATGAATAATGCATGAACCATTCAGGGATAGTATCACGGTTCAGAAACAAGGGTCTAAAATGCACCTGATACTCCACTTTCGAATTGCATCGTATCAAATGACATTGTAAAGAGGGCTTGATTGACATTCTACCATTTGTTATTCTATTATATATATATACATATATATTATATAATAATAATAATAATAACAGTAATAAATACGTATTTTAAATTTCCGGCACACAAAAAGATATTTCTAACCAATTTTTATCTGTATTAAAAATCGTTGACTGAATATGCAAAAATGTGTACGTTCGATCGAAGAGCGATTGCCGAAATATCGATAGATGCACAATTCCAAGTGCACAATTCACATTCACCATCCCGAGATAATCTTCACAATAACTCAAATCGAGGACAATTATAGGAAGCACGTAAATTCAATGGAACAATGAGAGAGATCCTAAACCGGAAGCGACATAATAACATTCTGTTTGTCGGCGAAAGATTTATCGAGTGATGAAGAAATAGGAAAGACTTTAAATCAGGAAACGATCGTCAATTTAAAAATGGCGTTCTCTTTGCGAGGCACCATTCGATTCTCTGGAGTACAATAACGCATAACTCGCAATATGAGAAAGAGGCTTTGGCCACTTGCCAAATTCCTTGGGTCGTTCTTGTTTCCGCGTGCACCATAAAACGCTTTAATTCAAATTATATGCAAATTTGCTTACGGAATTGTGCGTGCATTTCAATTATAGAACCTGCCTCGGAATCTGCTAGATTTTACGATCTCTCAGAGTGAATAACATGAGAAATCTGCATGTAATCCTTCAATCAATTTTCAGCATTTTTCGCGTAAATTACATTTTTAATCCTGAAAGAATCCTTCAAACAAAACGGGGAAATATATGGTTTCTTGAAATTCAATTTCTTTTAGGTGTTATTTGGGGAGTTTGGGAAACTAAGAACGATATTTTAATAAAAAAAAATAAATTAGGAAATTCTGAGGGAGTGAATGTGTAAAAGGAAATGAAACAGGAAAATCAGGCAATTACGCCAGGAAAATAGAACGAGCAGGAGCTATAATCACGAATATTCCAAGTTAGAGAGCTTTCTAAAGTTTACAAGTTGAATTTTCTGTTCTGGATTAAAAGACATTAGCAAACTTCTCTCATGTCAAAGAAGTTGCTTTTCACTGTGTAAAAAAAGGTAAAAGAGAGTCTTTTAAAAATGGATTAGAAAGTCTGAAATTTTTGTAAAATTTAGATATATGGGATATTTCTACATTTACTTTTGCTTTACTCCCGCTCAATAGTTTGTTACAACAATATGAACTCTTGGCGAGGATTACAAAAAAACTATACCAAAAATTTAAAATAATAATTTTAATTTTGACTACTGAAAGGAGTTATGTGTCCTCAAAGTCAAAGGCTTGATTAACAGAAAAGGCTTTTTTAGAGGAACAATTCGTTTCCCATTTAAAAGCAAAATGGAACACAATATCTAACTTTTACTTTTGTGGTAAAAAGTAAATTGAACAATCTCGGATTTTTATTTTTCCGATTTATTCTTTCTTTTATGCATTGGCAACTAGGCTTTAATGGTCCTTAAAAAGTGCGGATAAGATATTTCCGACCAAGGGGAATTCTCTCTGTTCTTTATGCATCCTATAAGAGAACATTGAGGCTGAAAGACTTCTTTCGAGTGAATCTTAAAGGAGTTGAAGGTAATGAAGGGAAGATAAAAGTCTAATATTATTTGTTGGAAAAGCCCCAGAATGGCTTCTAGTTAAAGTTCAGTTATCAAGGAGTTTAGTATTTATTTTATGAAGCAATGAAACATTCTTAAATTCAACGAAGGTCATAAACAATATTTCACTAGCCTTCCAATTATATTGAAAAAAATAATTTTGTACTCTCTTCTACGTTCCAAAACACGTGTTTCTTTGTTCGTATAATTCGTATGTAAATTCAATTGAATCCGATCAGAGCAAATAGGATTAGTAATAGACTCTCCCCCAGGATTTGATATCTTTGCTTGAGATGGTACGAACTGTAGCTTTAATTAGTCGGCAAAGGGCATCGAAGGGAATTCGAATCCCCTTTGAAAGATAAAAACAATTGTAATTCTTGAAATTAACGAGTATTTTAGGAATTAATCCTACTGAATTAAATTTTATTCCGCTGGTTAATTTAAATGTACCAGTTTATCATTTATAACTAATTTAACATTATTTTTGTAATTAAATTAAAGTAATATAATAAAATATAGTAAATATAATAAATAGAAGTAAACTTTATATACAGCAATGCCAAGAGTAACTAAATGTGAGAATTTCTCGAGTGTACACTTAAAGTTGATGTATAGTCTGCAGGAAATTGTTGGTTTCCGGATGCAATATTATGCAAAGTATTTTTGAAACGACGACCCTCTCGAATGCTATACACATCTTTCAACGAGCTGGATCAAACTCTTCATCGCTCCACAAGTAGACGATTCAGATGCTGATCGTTTAGATGATGTAATTCACTTCGAGGGACATTTTAGTATAAATTTTTCGCAGATCCTTCAAATTCTAGACAGGAAATATCTCAAATGCTACTTCACAATTCACAAATAATCTGATGGAATAAAAATTGCTGTAATTTTGTTATTTCAGCAAAACTCGACACAAATTAATTTATTCCAACATACAGTAAAGTGATTTTTTATTTAAAGTTGAAAAATAAATAAATAAAGTGATTTTGACTTCAATAAACTGATTTCGCAATTACTTCTGAACATGATCGAGCATAAATCATTTCCCTCTTATTGGCAAACAATATACTATAAATATTCAATTTCTATTCAATTAACGTGCTCCGTGTCAAAGCTTAAAATAGTAGCGGAAGAGAGAATTAATATTGAATATAAACAAATTCGAAATATCTCATTGAATAAATGACGATTCATCAATCATTATTCATCTCCGATTTTAACACAAAAGCAATAAACAAATGGCCGTTTATTTTCTATTTGATGGAAGATTTGTCGGAGATGCCTTATTGTATGAATCCAATTCGCGTTAAATAAAACAATAAACGCGAAATTAATAAATGAATCAATTTTTATTGTAACAATATTAGTAATACTCCCAGAATAAATTATTCAGTACTTTTTCACTGGTAAGTGGAAGTTCTACCTCAGAATCTTGCAATGTTGCATTCTCATTAAATTTTGAGAGTCTACAACCGCAAAAATCGATAGTTTAGAAGCAGTTTAGTATCAAGGAGTGTCGGGAAACTTTGAGATTTGAGGATACAAAATTAGATTTGTAGGTTTAATATTTATTTATATATCCGCTTCAAATTATATATGCCAAATAATCAGTTTAATTATCATTCTGATTTTTATACACTATCATTTTTCTACAAGCATTTTTATAAGAGGATTTTATTAAAATTTAAAACCTTCAACCAAAGCTTCAGTTATCTTTCAGTTACAGCCTCATGTAATCGCAGGAACCGTAAAGTCCCACCCTTCATGAGACTCGCGAATTTTATGTGAAAAAAATGATTTTGTTTCCTGAAATTATTATAATATGAAAAATTCCTATTTAAAACTTTGTTACTTTTAAACACTTTAAGTTTAAGATGGTTCTAAGTTACCTTCAATACTTAAATGTTAAAATGAATCAATTTTTAATTTTTCTACTTGAAATCAATCCATAAACTTTTATTTGTAAATGTTATATACAAAATCTCTATAAAAAATTAATATACAGACTATAAAACTGAAACTTTTAAGCATTTAATTTCTATCCAGAGCAGTATTCTCTAGGGCAGTTTGCATTGAACGACCGAAACGACGTTTACGTTCCAGTGAAGACTGATTTATTGGCCTCAAGGGAGTCACACTCCTGCATTTTTTTGTTTCGATTCTGGTAGATTAGTCTCTGATCTTACAAAAAAATACCATAAAAAAGTTTATCATACATCCTAATAATTTTTACGTAGTGAACTGATTTATTAACATTATTCTCCCTGCAGATAAACATTTTCTGAATTCATTTAAGATACATATAAACTTCGTAATCTTGACTGATTTATTGTATGTAATCTTTTTTGTAGGATTTATTTGAATTTAATTTGAGTTCTAATATAGAACGAATGAAAATATTTGTATGATATGGAATGAGTAGCTGAAGTAGGAGCTTCCTATTGTTAAGATTCCTATTGAAAAAGTTGTTCAAAGATTTCTATGAAACTCGAAAGCTTGGGCGAATATCTTCGAATGTAGCTTTCTTCGACTGAATAACATTATAAAGTTCGCCTTTCTATATATCGCACCTCGTTTCTAAAGCATTTTCAAAATCGAGATGGGCAGAGCTTACAATCTCACATCGTTCGTAAAGTTCATATCTATAAACTCTGAAATGACTCAGATATTTAAACCTTGGGGAAACTATAAAATCTAACATTAAAACAATACGCTGCATATGCTATTGTTCTGTGGATTAACGAGAACCTATTCTAACTTTAATTACGTTTAATATTCATACGGTTATTCTTTTGTACATACTTTACATAAAATACTTGTACATAAAATTCCTTGAAATAACAATTTGGTTTTCTAAAACAAAGTGTTCGATATTTTCGAGATATGTATATGGTAACAACACTTTTTTTTAAATACGATAAATACCCGTGCAGAAATTGCCCCATTTAGCCCTATTTAAAATAGGGTGTTGACGAGGCCCTGGTCGGGATTTCTATTTTAAGAGAAAATAGTTTAATATAATTAGGCATTAATGGGGCAACGATATAGCAGTAATACCTCAATAATAACAATTTTACATTGGTATTCCGACCTTAAAAGAGAGAAATAAAACCGACTTATAGATGTTAATTAAATGAGGTATTGAAGAGTTTTCCTTATCAAAACCATACATCGGGTAAAGATAAGGAATTTCCCAAGTTTTTGACACTTAATTTTTTATAAAAATTTAAAAGAAGTCTATATTTATACATCAGAAAGTTAACTAATATATTTTTGACATTCACGAATATATTTCGTTGAACTTTAAACAGTTTTTTACGAAAATTAATATTAAACTACATTTTCTGATTATATTAATAAAAATCATTTTTAATAATTTTCGTTTTCAGAAAATTACTAACTTCTATAAATGCTGATAAATAAATAAAATGTTTTATAATAAATGAATAAACTTATAGACAATTTAAAAAGTGACAAAGTGCCAAGGACTGGTTTGCATTTAAATACGCCCAATTTTTAACAACAATTCATCAGCCTCCGTGGTGCAGTCGGTAGAGCGTCGAGTTTTAATTCCGCTCTTCTCGCGCGTCTTGCGTTCGAGTCCTGATGATTTCGCAAGTCCCACAATATAAAAAAAAATAAGTTTTCATTCGTTGTATTAATTAATTGTCTTAATTTAATGGAAGTATAGTATGCATTGATTTAATTTTTTTTCCCTTTTTGCAAAATATTATTCCCTTAATGTATTTATATATGTACAATATGTACAAGAACGTGCAAACAAAAAACGATTATATTATATTATTATACTATTATTATTATTATTACCTACTATTAATAAAGATTTAATTAAAATATAAAAATAATTTTTGTTTAACTAGGGCATTGCTTGGGTATACTTACGAGGCCCTGGCCAGTTTTCCCTAAGTGGGGTAATAGTCTGCCAAAGCGTTACAAGCCTTGTGTGGGCCTTGCCAGTTTACCCGCTTAGGGCCACATCAAAACTGGCCAGACCCTTGTCAGGGCCATGTATAAATTTCTGCACGGGATATGGCAAAAATCGAAAAGTACATCGCTCCCATTTTTTGAAATGGGAAAAAAGAGCCAATAAATTTGATTCCTGTCGAAATCTGAAAACGGTTTTATAACAAAATTTAAAACTCATTTTTAGTGGAACTGCAAGTTTCGCAATGCCCTGGAGAAATTCCTGAATCATCTCGTAAAAGAGGAACGGGGAATTGGAGAATGTTATACTTTAACCCCAACATTGACTAGCTCCACCCTCTAATATTGAATGGTTAACTAATGGCTGGGGAGAAAAGCCCCGGAAGAATGAGTCTGATTTTGTTGAGACAATAATTTATTTGTCTCATTCACCGACGTTGACATAAAATCAAGATAAACAAAAGAAGTTCTTTGAATCTGACAGATCTCCATTGTTAAAGCGAGCATTTTTTTACATCCCTGTATTTTATTAGTGCTAATCCGACCTTTTACAAAAATAAAGTCACACCCTCGACATTTCACTAACAAGAAATTCAATCTATAGAGTGGTTTATACGGATTATTCCTTTTGCCATAAAAATCAAATCTAGGCTTCCAAATTCTTCTCTTAATTTCTCCAGTAGCCACTATAATTTATTTTTCATCATACCCCGTGTAGAAATTTTGCTGTGGGCCCTGTCGGGCCCAGATCGAGTGATTTCAAATCGATGATGGAACGCGGAACCCGATCGGGCCCAGATCTGGCTAAATCGGGCAAAGTCTGGCCCCGATCGGGCCAGGTCTGTGCCCGGTCTGGTTCCGCGTTCCATCACCGGTCTGGGCCAGGTTTGGGAATTTCTACACGGGACGTTTATATCACAAATGCATTTTACCGTGTTTTATAGTAAACTTTTAATTAAGACGTGATTAAATGCTATTCTTCCTTTTCCACTGATTAAAATACTCTTCAATTCAATTTATTTTCACTTTTTCTACGATGCAGCAGAAATTATTCAGCAACAATTTGTTCTGTGCTCGGAGTAAATACAAAATTTATGTAAAAGTTTGAATGCCTGCTTTAAAGCGCTGAGGATTAAAAGTCCTATAACTAAAAATTTCCATTCAATTACTGAATAATTTGCGACGTTAAAGTTTTGTCGACCTGAAATTTGCTCTTTCTTTTCAATAATTTTTTTGAGATATATGTACGTTTTAAGTCTCATCTTATCATGAGAGATTCATAAGCTAAAAATAGATAACTAATGGAATCGAGTTAAATTCAACGAGTTGGCAAACAGGTCGGAAATGGAATCAATGCCTCGTATACATACGTGGACAGGGTAATGTGTTCATTGATAAAATGTTCATGCTACTTGTAAACTCTCAAATTACAAAAAACTCATTAATTGGTTAATTAGTTTTTATACCAAAATCAGAATTTCTTTGAATTGATCATTCGAATATGGAAAAATCCACATGAAAATGTTTCTAGCCTCAAGGGAGTAATATTTCTCCAGGTTTTCTCTGACATGAGAAGGATATACACCACATTTCTTTTGTATGATAAAAAGAAATGAAAATCGCATCCTCTTCCAATTTCGTTTTCTAAAAGAAAAGTTGCTAGAACAGTAAACACTAAACACGGTTAAAAAATGCTGGGAGTGTGACTTTGGTTTCGCAATTTTTCTTCTAAACTAAAGGTACTGTAAAATCTCCCTGAATGGAAGACTTTGTGCATGGTGGTTTGAATACCAAGTAGTTGAATGTCAGTTGGTGAATTCCAAATGCAATGTAACGTTAAGATAATTTTGCAAATTCACCATTGAGGGACATCTTGGACGAATGCTTCTAATCAGCATAATCTCATCCGAACGAATCGATTTCAAAGGTTCGCTAGAATCGATTAAAGTGATTGGAAATTTTATAACAGCAATCTTAAATATATAGCTTCTCTGTTGGAAAACACGATAACATTTTTTTTCTGTTCATTACAATTCTGAATCTCTCCACTTCTATCTCTTTGCAAAGTTCTCTCATTCCAATTTTGCTCATTATTACATTTTTATATATTTCTTTGTATTTTTTATTGCTGTCTTTGAAAGCAGTAATCTAAGAGAAATATTTATAAGCTAGGAATAAAAATGTCATATCAGTTGAATAAAAAGCGAGAATAAGTAGCTTTAAAACACAGGCAACTTTATCGATTCCCTGTGGCGAAACCCTCGAAGGTAAAACATGAAGAGGTCCTCGTTATTCCTGAAAGAAGGCCTTCAGAGATTTTCTAAAAAGAAAATTGAGATTCCAGACAGTACTGCTTTTGCCCCATTTTTAAGTACGAATCGAGATTTTATAAGGTCCAGTGGACATTAAAATCACCAAAGAATAAAGTTCATAAATGATTTGTCAGATTCAATCTGAATATTCAATATTTTGAAACCCACAGGAGTAAACAATTGCAAACTAACAATCATTTACTAAATTTTAAAATTACATCTATACAGATGACAATATATTTTGAATAATAAACGATCTGCTATTGTAAAAACTTGTTTTTTGATTTATTCAAATTAAATTCAGAGTTTATCACTGTCTGAATTCAAAATCTAAATTATTTTAGAAGGGTAAAAAGCGTTCAAAATATCTTGAGTTAGAACACGGGTGGACGTTAAATTATTCACTGAATCTGGATATTTAGAGTTACAGCTGCTGCATCACTAAAAACTGCGAGAACTTTCAACGTCAAAAAAAATGTTTCTGAAGTGCTGCTGATGACATTATAAGTTGAATAAAAGTTTCCAAGTTCGCTTTCGAGCATGAAATAATACTAGTGTACATTTATTTTAAACTGATCCTCATTTATAATTTCTTGCAAGTTTTTCCCAGGTATAATTTTCGATTCTAAAAATGTCTTAAAAGTTAAAAGTGAAGAATATATTTTTTCTGTCTGAGAAAGTGGGTCTTCTTATCTTAAGCAGCGGAAGGACCAGAATTTAAAAAATTCCACGTTGCAGGATACAATATCTTGATATAAAACTTCCTGGATTATAAAGAAGATCATTTTTCTGTTTCAGTTTTTCGTCGGGGCTGGTCATGACAGGAACATACAGGAGATCGGTGAGTACAGGTAGTGTACAAATTGCATTATCCAGTGACGTTCGCTTCAGTGTATGATTTTTCCTCAACGGCACTGATGTTGACTTCTTCAAAAAAAATATTTCTATCGGCATAAAATTACTCCAATATTAAAAATTCGACTCCAATTTTATAAATCAGAAAATTTAAATGCTTTCGCTTACATCCTAATGGCAGATTAGCAAAAGCCAGGATAAAGGAGTGATTTTTTTATCATTAAGTCGTATTTTACTCACTTCCCTCTACGGAACATTTTTCTTTCCAAATGTGCCATGAAGGTTGATTTAAAAGCGGACGAGAAAACGCTAAAGACTTGTATGGAAGGAAACTCTTGCCAAGAAATTTGAAACGTCTTTTTCATTTCCGATAATCCTTGGCTTGGCAGCCTTAAAACTTCAAAACAGCTGCAAATCTTCGTACAAGACAATATAATTTTATTTACCATATATCAAACACATTGTTCTCGAAAACCTGATTGGTTTCGAATTTGAAAACTATCTTCAGATTATTTTCATTGTTAAAACGATTGTTATCAAAAAGAGCTGAGAATAACTCTTTCAATCAAATATTATACCGCTTGATTTTATTGTTGATAAATTCAACGTTGATCAAGCAACCAAATAAGTGTCAATTCTTGTTATATTTATTTCTGGAGAATTGATTGTATTCATCGTTTGAGAGTACACGTTGAACTCGTAGGTCTCTCACCTATGCAGAAAAGCGTTGGCAGGAGTAAAATTTCCCTTTTAAATGAGGACGTCGATTTTATCAGGATTTCAACGTCGTTGACATGCTCCTCTGCTACCAGAGAATCTCACTATTAAATAACCAGAGACAACGACAGGGCGTTCATTCTCATAAAAGTGACTTATCGCTGTACTCTACCATTCAAGGAACTCTTTAACTCATTACATTTCACAGGTTCTGGCTTGAGGACACCAGAAAGTCAAGAGAGAAACTTATTATGTTCTCTAGCTGCAACGTAGGCGACATAAAATGCAATTTCTATGAGACCTTTTATAACTTTTTTGCTTCTTTTGCTCAAACCAAAAGAAAGCACTTTTATGGAGACTACTCAGAAATTTTACTGAGAATTTTACGAGAGGATTCCATTTCAAAATTTTGAACATCTTCTTTGAGGCGTAAAATTTCAATCGTACGAAATTCTTTATTTTATTTTGCCATGTGCTTTGTCGAATTAATTTTACTTGTTAAAGTTCTGTCTGGTTTTGATTTAGATTCAAGTTACCATCATTCCATTTTCTTTTATCTTTTCTCTCTGCGGTTTTCTTTAGATTAGTTTCCAATTGATTTCTACTCATTGAATTAGTAAGTTGGTACTGCTATACAGATTAGTAGAAAATCCTTACTAAGTCAAAAAATAACTAATTTAACAGTCAAAACCGTCGTTACTGATTACATTAGTAAAATTTCTACTAATTCAGATTTAGAGAGTTCCAATAATCAATTAATTAGATGAATATTCTTTTTAATTATCATGCAAGCATGATTATGTGGGACGATCAGCCTTCAGGGTAATTTAATTCTATTGACAATTTTGCAGCCTAACTTCCCTATATTGCCTATATTGCAACAGGCTTGCTATATGGATTAATACAAACACCTTTGTCGAATTAATTTTACTATCCGTCTGGTTTTGATTTAGATTCAAATTACCATCATTCCATTTTCTCTTATCTTTTCTCTCTGCGGTTTTCTTTCATCTGTCCTGCCATTGTTTATCGAGTCAGTGAAATTCTAGTTACAAAACAGACAGCCAGGGTCATATGTTTTTTTAGTCGAGTGCTTTCCTTTGTCGTCGGAAACTCGAGGGTAAAACCTACTAGGGATCATTATCCTGTCTCTAGACAACAAATGATTGAGAAGCTATTAAAGGATAATATGTCTTTGTTGTATTATTACATCTATATAAACTTCATCGAAATAACAGGCTATCCTGTTGTGCAGCGAATATGATGATCAATATAAGAAATTAGAAGAAGTGGAAATGATATAACTGACAAGAAAGAGCCGCCTTTTCTAGAATCTTCTGCTAATACACTAAATGAATTGAAAGATTGTATATTGTTGTCAAGAATCCCTATTTGGGGATTAGATTATTATTAATTCTCCAGATCTGAAAGTATCCGAATTTAATCTAAAAGAACAAAAGCGCGCTCCGCGCGCGCATTTACGTTCTTATTCAATATTATATAATTTATTATATTTTATTTTTTTAATCTCTTAAAATCTATGTTAAACTTCAATGAAATCTCTTTAAATTTTCCAAAACTTCTTGAGATTCTTTTAAATTCAATGATAACAATTCAAATTCCATGAAATCCTTTAAAATTCTCACCAAATCCTTTAAATATCACAAAAATCTCTCGAAATCACTTAAAATTATTAGAAATCTCATAAAACTTCATCAAATTCTTACAAACGTTTTAAAGTCCCTTAAAATTTCACGAAATATCCTAAAATCCTATACAATTCTACAAAATTGTTTTAATATCCTAAAAATAACTTCAATTTCGTAAAAATCACTTAAAAATCGTTAAAAATGCACATAAAAACCTTCAAAATTATTAATCTCTGGAAATCTATATTAAAATTAGTGAAACTCTAAAAATAGAAATTTTAAGAGATTATCTCCCATGAAATTCTTACAAATTCCAGAGAAATTTTCAAACTCATAAATCTTCTGAAATCCATATTAAAATTTAAGAAAATCTCTAAAAATTCCTAATAACCTTTTGAAATTCTTTGAAAAAAATTTTAAAATCTCTTCAAATTCCCCAAAAAATTCTTAAAATTTTACGGTAAAATTAAAAATTTCTTTATATCTTTTATATCCCTTATAAATATTACATAGAAATCTTATCAAATTCCATGAAATCCTTTAAAATTCTCACAAAATCATTTCAATATCAGAAAAATCTCTCAAAATCACTTAAAATTATTAGAAATCTCGTAAAATTCCTTAAAATTTCTGGATAATATTTCCAATTCGTTAAAACCTCATAAAACTCTTACAAACCTTTTAAAATCCCTTAAAATATCACGAAATATCTTAAAATCACATAAAATTTCAAAAAATCGTTTTAATATCGTAAAAATCACATCAAAATTGTTAAGAATCCACATAAAAACCTTCAAAATCATTAATCTCTTAAAGTCCATGTTAAAATTAGTAAAAATCTTTAAAAATTCCTAGAAACCTGTTAAAATTTCATGAAAAACTTAAAAATCTTTTAAAATTTCCAGAAATATATCTCGAAATCACTTAAAATTATTAGAAATCTCATAAAATTCCTTAAAACTTCATAAAACTCTTACAAAGCTTTTAAAATCCCTTAAAATTTCACCAAATATCCTAAAATTCTATACAATTCCACAAAATCGTTTTAATATCCTAAAAATCTCTTGAATTTCGTAAAAATCACTTAAAAGTCGTTAAAAATTCACATAAAAACCTTCAAAATCATTAATCTCTTGAAATCCATGTTAAAATTAGTAAAAATCTTTAAAAATTCCTAGAAACCTGTTAAAATTTCATGAAAAACTTAAAAATCTTTTAAAATTTCCAGAAATATATCTCGA
>UCOK01019439.1:0-25237 GCA_900474325.1 Synergus umbraculus
ATTATAAATATTTTCGTGGAATTTTAAAGAATTTTAAAAAGCTTGTAAGAATTTAAAAAAATTTTGATTTTTAAAAGTAATTTTAAAGAATTTAAAAGCTTTTCATGGAATTTTAAAGGATTTTAAGAGGATCTGTTAAAATATCCTTAAATTCCTCGAAATTCCAGAACCTCATTTAAAATTCCAAAAAACCCCTTAAAATTCATACAAACCTTTTGAAATCCTTTAAAATTCTTTTAAAATTCTTAGAAATCTCTCAAAATTTTAAAATATTTGGAATTCCTTAAAATTTAAACGGATTACAAGAGATATGTATAATATTTAAAAGATTTAGTGGAATTTTAAAGAATTTTAAAAAGCTTCTAAGAATTGTAAGTGATTACAAGAGATTTGTATAATATATAAAAGATTTAGTTGAATTTTAAAAGGACTTCATGAAATTTTAAGAGATTTTTAAGGAAGTTTAGGGAATTCAAAAAATTTTAAGGAATTTGAAAATTCCTCGTGGGATTTTAAAGGATTTCACAAATTTTTTAAGATTTTCTAAATTTGATTTTTTAATGACGTGAATTTTTAAGAAATTAAATAAATAATCGTGCGCGTAGCGCAAGTGTTGGTCTGCTAGTTACATTATAAAAAATAATATGTATTTAGTGCAGAAAAGTTTATGTTATTGTTCAGAATGGGCTATGATTAAGATCTTTTATGGTGCTCTTGTGGCGAATGATATCGAAGTTGGTATCATTGATCTTTCATTATCTTTGCTAGTTTACTCTGAAAACGCGTCCCTCACATCAATGTTTCTGCCCAATCCTCTTACGAAGTTACAGGGGGTTTTAGCAAAAGCTCTCTCAATATGACTTTGAAACTTACCAAGTTCCTGTCCTTTTGTGATAAATCAGATTATTAGGTCCTAATTCCCAGATTTAGCTTTTCTTTGAAATAATTAATCGATTTACGTAATAATTATCGTTCAGGACAAGAAATCTTCTTCTGACGACACTAAAATTGTATACAATTTGCTCCTCTTATTATCTATCCATATATCAAAATTGTAAAAATCGAAACTTGAATTCAGAACTTTGGGAATGATATTCGTTTTAGCATTTAAACTGTGTTTCGGTTAAAATTAGCGAACACTCAATTTCTGTGAGAGAACGTCCTAGAAAGGTGAATGTATATAATTGTCTGATGCTCGTCGGGTTCGGATATGAATGATTTAATTACTGCTCGGACGGGTCAGACAGATTAAATTTTAATAATTTCGGAAATTCGCGATGTGAGAATTTCAGTATATGAACGTAAAATCTGATTTGTTCTTTAGTTCGCTGAACGTTATTTCCATAGGAAATTTAATTGAAATTATGCAATTCACGAGCAAAACGATCGATTGTTTTTAAAACGTCACAAAACAATTAAACAAAAACAGACCTCACTGGTTAATTGCCCTTTGGTTTAATCGATATTTAGTTCGATTGAATACCAACCCTGAAACTTCTTTTCACATCGTCTTTTTTTTATTCCTCGTTGTCTTCCCTCTCTAAGAAATTCGAATGCAGTGCACCTATTTTACAGAGTTCCTTCAGACTTGTTTCCGACGCGACGTGAAAATAAGAAATAATGAAATGACAAACTTCCAAAGACAGAATACAACGAAAGCCGGTTCAACCAATGAAAAGAGTCGAGGGGTAAACTGAAAATAGATGTTGGTTCTTGGGAAGCTGTGGTTAAGGAGGAGGAAAGGGGTGGCAAGTAAAGGAGTAAAAAGGGGGTGTTTTCAGAGAAGGGTGAAACACCGTGGGAATGAGACGAGCACCCACGAAAGGATTCGAAAACGTGGTCTTATGGCGACGAGAAAGCATAATAAAGGCACTTGTCGCATATAGCGTAGCACACTCTCGAATTATTATTCCAGTGAGGACACACGAGACAAAAGAAGTCTGATATATTAAAATTTAAAAGCTTGCGAGGGGAGATTTAATTAACTCGATTTTTTCGCGATGATTGAAATTAATATGTAAAATTTTTAATATATAGAGAATTGAGGTCGAAATTCCAACGTAGATTCGTAATTAATTTGAATGATTTTTGAATATTCCATTTACGGTTAATAATTAAATTTGTAAAAAATTATATTATTTTACATTAAGAATGTACAAATAATTGTATTATTTGTTTCTAGTTTTCATTTATATTATCTCCGTTAGTAAATCCGTTAGTTCTATTGGTTTTTTTTTGCTCATAAATGAAACTCGTAACAACTTCAAGGCCGCGTCTGAATAAATGCATATTGCATATCTTTTATATTTTATATTCAATATTTCTCTGGCTCTTATCAGGAGTAATATTTCAGTTCCAAACAGTGAGGAATTTTATTGTCATTTTATAATAGCGGTACCATTTCCTATGCAATAATTCTCCATTCTCATATTATAGGATTTTAATATACCATTTACTATTTTATCACTGCTTTTACCCACACTGAATAATTAAATAATAAAATCAAGTTTGTCTGGAAGTTAGATTCACAAGTCCTGAATATAAATAGATTTAGTTAGTCTGGATTTCCAAGTAATTAGCAAAGTGTTCTAGAAATTTATAAATAATTGTTTACTTTATAACGAGACATCGGAGTTACTGGAACGTGGACTCTGTTATCGATTCTCGAATTAAGCGTTGATAATTGCTTCACTGCAGGGACGATAACTTTTATTGGCAGATTCCAGCTTATTATATCCAGGAAAAGTGATATAAGATACAATAAGTCTTCTGTGTCTATTCATTCAATTGAAATAACTAACAATCCACAATTTTATTTATAAAAAGATAAACACTTTTCAATTAGTGCATTTTTATAATTAAAATTCGCATATATATGACTTTACATTTGAATTTTTAAGCGAAAGATGTTAACACGGACTAAGATGAATTATTACGACATTAGGATAATGCGAACAAGATGGGTCATGTTACTTTAGTAGTTTAGTAACATACACGACCAGAGAACCTCTAATTGAAGGATATGCTGGCGCCAAGCCCGAATGAGTGTAGAATTTTTTCTCGAGAGTGTACATATATAAACACACACTCATGTGAGGCAGAAATGGAAAGGTTTCTGGCTTTTATGTCACCCGAATGCTCTTGGCAGTTTTATGAAGTTGACCGTGAAGGTTAACTTGCTCTTTCCCTTTACAACCGATGCCAGCTCGGGCTACAATTTCGAATTCAAGTTTCGACAATGCCTCCCTTACTACTGACAATGAGCAAAAAACTCCATAAAAGCTTCGCACTCGTTTTTACAGTTCCGACGATAATAACATTTGTACAGCAATCTGAACGATATAGAGACGCTACATTGCGATTTAGAGTGGCCATCAATTGTTGAAAAATGCAGATAGCTAGCTTCCTACATCTCTGGAATACTATCTTACATTCAATAGATTCTGCGATTTTATTACGGCTATAGAATATTTTATGCCGTTTTTTGAATTGCCAGAATATGCCTAGAATTGATATCGAGTGAGTTTTATCTGCTATTCTTCTATTAAATTTAAAAGCAATCGCTTTTGTAATTATATGTGCTGTGGGTGTTACGCGAAAACGATTTCTGACGTATATCACGTTAAACCTTTGTAAGGGTATCTTCTTGAAAAGTAATTTCCTGAAGGAAATCCTCGCGATTATCCTCCGCTCGAATAACGCTTGCCTGGAAGAATCTGTATCTAGTCTATATCCACCTACACTGAACGCATGCAGAATCCATAGCTCAATTTAGATAGAAGGATTAAGAATCGTTTGCTCGGAAAATTCGAACCCCTCAATAACACCAATTTCAGAAATATGGAGAAGGATTACAAACTATTATAATAACTTTCAGAGGAAAGAGTTATCATCTTTATCAAGAGTTTTGAAATCTAATTATAAACTTGAAGCATGAAACGTCCAACGTAAAGTTTACCCAGGCTAGAATATAAATAATCAGAATTAGTAATGGTTATTTAAACAGATGCTGGTACTCTCACATCAAGTTCAAACAATTAAAGAGTCACAAGCAATTGAATGATGTGTTTATATTTTCCTGAGATTTACCCCTTAAAAATACAATCGATCACGAGAGTGTTTTCAAATTGTTTTCTGTGCTTTACTACCGGAAATACTCCCTATTTCTATAATTAAAGCTGAGATCCCACCATCCGAGTGACAAGTGGAGACAAATCCCTGCTTAGTTTTTTTTTCCTGGGAGAAGTGAAAGACGACTATTTGCTTCTTATCTTACTTAAGAGGTTCACGTATTTTCTCAAGAGACTAATGATTCAAAAAACTACAGGAAAAAACGATTCGTCGAGTAAAAGTCTCGGTAGAACAATAAATAATATGTGATCGAGAGAGCAGCAATAATTTTGAAGAACTTCACTGAACCGGAAGAAATATGTAGCAATGTTGCGTTGAGAGCGAGAAATACTTATTTCGATTCACCGAAGAGGATATCTCGCAGTTCAGATACTACATCGACGACTATAAACTGTCTGGAAAACGTAAGGGATGAATACATTTGGGCTGATTCCCAAGGACGGTTGCCATCTTCGCACTATACGGATAATAACGGCTTCAAGTGGCAAGATCACTTGACCCAACTTGACCCGACTTGGCAGCCACACAGAATTCTGAACTATACGATTCTTGGCAGGTGCTTCATAACACGTAACGTCTCATAATATTAACGCCAACCATAATCATTTTCACATTCCATATTTAACATTATGCCACACACAATGAGCCAAGAAATTTTCCTTGTTTTTTGATACCTGGGGGCAAATTTAGGGTGACTATATATCAAGAAAGTCAGAGAAATCTTAGGGAAAAAAATTGTCATGGAAATAAGGGAAATGTCAGGGAAAATATAAATGGAGATTTATGCAACTACTTATTTTACATATTTTTGTTGTATAGAACATATTTAGCTTTTATATACATAGTTTATTTAACAGATTTTAGAAGCTTTCTAAGGATTTTGATGGTTTATTAAGAATTTCCAGGTATTTTTTGAGATTCTCTCGGTTTCTAATGACTTTAAGAGATTTTTATGATATTGTATAACAGATTTCGTGGAATTTTAAAGGGTGTCATAAAATTTGAAGAAATTTTTAAGAAATAGGGAATTTAAAGGATTTTAATCTATTTTATAAAGTCCCTTGTGGAATTGTAAGGATTTTTAAGAAGCTTTAAAAAATGTTAAGTCATCTTTACGTATGTTAAGAGATTTAAAGTTTTACGTGGAATTATAAAGGGTTTTAGAAAACTTATAAGAATTTTTAGAAATTTTAACATTTTTAAAATGATTTTACCATATTTTGATATTCTTATATGGAATTAAAAAAAATTCCATGAGTTATTTTTGTCTTTTAAAAGATTTCGTGAAATTTTAAAGGATTTCGTGGGATATTATCAAATTTGAAGGGATTTTATGGAATTTTAAGAAGTTTCTAGGAATTTTAAGAGATTTACAAGGTTTTTGTGAATCTTAGAGATTTTTACGAAGTGATTTGAAGAAATTTTAAAGGATTTGAATGTATTTTAAAGCCCCTTGTGGAATTTAACAGGATTTTTCGAGATTTTTGTGATTTTTAAAAGATTTTGTGGAATTGTAAGGATTTTTAAGAAGCTTTAAAAAATGTTAAGTCATCTTTACGTATATATTATGGGATTTAAAGTTTTTCGTGGAATTATAAAAAATTTTAAGAAATTTATAAGAATTTTCAGAAATTTTAACATTTTTAAAATGATTTTATCATATTCTGATATTCTTATGGAATTTAAAATAATTCTAAACGTTATTTTTGTGTTTTAAAAGATTTTGTGAAACTTTAAAGGATTTCGTGGAATATTAACAAATTTGAAGGGATTTTGTGGAATTTTAAAACGCTTCTAGGAATTTCAAGGAATTTCAAGAGATTTTCAAGGTTTTTCTAAATTTTAGAGATTTTTACGAATTCTAAGCGATTTGAAGTGATTTTAAAGTTTGTTGTGAAATTTTGCGAAAGATTTAAAGTAATATGCGAAATTTAAAAAACATTTCAATATCTTTATTGAAAATTTATGCCCATTTTTGATAATTTCCTGTCAGAGAAATTTGTCAAAAAGTCAGGGAAAAGTAAGAAAATTGAAATTGAAAAATAGAATCTTGTGGCTACGTTGAAATTCTTCTCCTTATAATCCCCCTTAATTTTTTTTAATATTTCCAAATTTTCTTGAAATCTTTATAAATTTTGAAAAATTCCTTAAAATTCTCAAAAATTCCATGAAATTTCTTCAATTTACTGCCAATCACGAAAATAAATAATGGCACATATAAAATTGTAGAAATCATTTGCTTCTTTACCAAAGAAAACAAAGAGTAACTGTCTATTCTTGTCAAATAACAAAATTAATATAAGCTTTGATAAAAAAGTGTTTTATGCTAACGAATTCAATAAAATCAAAACGAGGCATATTCTAACGAATTTTATATCGTAAACAAGCTTGATGCGTTACTAACGAGAATGTGAGTCATAAATCAAGAAATATCACCGAGAAAGCTTACGTTTTTTTTTCCAGTTAATGGTTTTTCTCGTTCCGCGAGGGCGAATATGCGTGCATAATCAACCCACTTTGTCCAAATTGCAATCGTTCGCGTGAAAGGAGCTTTATGCCATGTTAAGACTGACGCCATTTAGAGCCAAGTTTCCATTTATGGCACGATTGTACAAACCACCTAGAAAGTTTTACTCTTGTGTCTATATAGTATCTGTAATAGTCGCCCCATGCAGATTTCTGCAATTATGAGTTCGCCTCGACAGTGCCAACTTCATTAGCTAACTGCTTGATGAGCTTCGTCGCTTTGTAGAAAATCCGAATCGCAGAAAATCTTGTTGTATATATCCCTATGTGCGATGCACCTCTGGAATTTTAATTAAATTACCTCACACCAAGAACGTATGTTTAACTCTTATCCAATTGTAGGACTTTTCGAGAAAAACAAAATTCGAGCCAATTGAAATACCATCAGGGGGAAGATAAGAGATAAGGCTCGACAATTTAATTCGCGCTCGAAAAAAAATGTTGCGGCCATCCAACGGGACAATAATTGCTTCAATAAAGTGTGGTTTCAATAAAATGTGGCCTCGATTCAAAGACTCAAATTGCTCTGAATTCTGAGAAATGATTGTATGAAACTAAATTGCAGTAGAACTTTTCCTATCAAGAAAACAATTATTTTATTAAAGTAGTTTATTGCCATGAACATTTTTTCACATGTATTCTAATAATTCTTTAATTCCCGTAAAAGTATTTTTAATAAGGCGGAGCTTGACTCTTCTGCTTTTTCTTTTTCTTTTATTTTTATTTATTTCTTTCCTTCTTCTCCTCTATTCGCTAAGAGGATATAACGACGCTACTAGGAAGGTGTATATAGATGAGAAAGGTGTTTTAATAAAAAGCGTCAGAGATTGTTAGTGCAAACGCTAGAATGCTTCCCCTTTACGTCTCGACGAGGTATTACCTTTAAGAATTCATGGGGATGAAGTTTGGCGGCGGAGAAAACACCTTGGCTTAACTTGGACGACGTGTTCCACCAGAAAAAAAATATCCTGCTTGCAAAGCGGAAAAACGAGGCAAACGAGTCCTCAGTAAAAGGATTGCACTCTCGAATTTACGAAATGGATTTTAAAATTTCTTCCTCTCTTCCCTTTTCACACTCACATTAAATGAGAATAATGAAAATACCACTTAGTAGTTCCTGAAAGGATATAATATACTACTAAGATTATATTTTTTACATGCGAATTTTTTTCATTCTGGGAAATTCATTATAGTCCTTCGAACTCTTTAAGAAGGCCTTAAAATCTTTAGAACCCCCTTAAAGTCTCATAGAATACCAGGAAACTGTTTTATCATAAAAAATAGTTGTGTTATCCAAACCTTATTGGTTCACATTAAATACACGTAATTTTCCTTCTCACTTTTATCCTATCTTACTTTCGACGAAAGTGGTCCCACGCTCGAGCGCGTAGACAAATAATCGTTCCATGAGAGAAGCCTCGGTCAAATATACGGAATACGAGGGAGAACTTTCAACTCCCGGACGTTGAATTAGTAAAATTAGTTTGCCCTGAGGGCTTTGGAAAAGAAAAATCAGAGGAAAACGCGATTCACTGTCAGCGTGTTTCCTGCACACACTTTATATTTTATCGTCAGAGTAAACGTTATTTTTTCCTCGACGGATCGGGTTCTTTATCAACTACCTTTGCTACAAATCGATGAGATTCGTATTTAAAGAGGAAGTTATTTAGATATTGGTTTACCTCGACTAAATACAAGAGCTACTAGATGTAAATGAAAAATAAACATCTTGAAACGATTTATGTCTCAGTTCGGAAAAATAAAATAAGGTTCTATATTTAGTTAAATATTTTTAACGAAAACCTAACATTATAAGTAATATTTAATATTGTATTATATATTAATGGATTGTTTTCGTTTCTGTTTTAGGTGAGCTTCAGTTGCTAGCATGAATTATTCCCAACGTTATTTCATTATTAGGTAAGAGAACCGATCAATATCTTTTGGGTTGAAGTCTGAGACTTCTAGTCTGACGATTTTTTTACATTTATTGGGATAAAAATATTTCAAAAAGAGTTTCCAATACCAAGAAATTTTATTGATTTACTTGTAGAAATTCACCCGGCGTTGTTTGGGATTTTAAGATAATTCTCATAGAATTTAGAGGGATTTTAAAGAAACTTGAAAGGATTGAAGAATATTTTAAGTAATTTTAAGGAATTTGAAAAGATTTCATAAGATTTTAAAACTTACATAAGAATTTTAAAAAATCCCTAAAATCACAAGCAACACCAGGTAAATTTTTGTCATTAAACAAATAAAAATAAAATGTTTTTGGGAACTTTTCTAATATCCTTCTCTCTAAAACTGAATCAGTCAAAAGTCACTGAAGTTTTCAGTCATCTTCTCTAAACTACTAAAAATTTCAGTGAATTTTCACTGATTCAAGTTTAGAGACTTAATCCAATAAATGTAAAAAAAAAATAAACAAAAAATATTAGTCATATTAGTTATCAGAAACTTCCAACCAATTTCGAAATTCTCTTCCTGTATCTATAGATAATCTATTATGATCAGTACACACAATGTTGTAAAGATTTTCTCCATCTCTAAACTCTGAAAAATCATTTCATGAAATAAATGATTGAATCCTGAGGGTAGTGAGACTGCAGAGGGCATCTATAGAAGGTCGTTTTTCTTCTCCAATTTGGCACTCGTCGAATCGTCGCACAATTCGATGCTCTGATTCACCACAGTTCCGTTAGCTACCCTATATGGCAACAATTTTCCACCTCCTTAAGACGATTTACTACACCCCCTCCAGAGTTGCAGCACCTTCCAATTCAGAGCAATTTACTTTTCCCTTATGCTGCTTTAGCTTCTCACTCGACTGTTTATCATTCCTGGTCCACCTTGCCAGGTCTTACAGTTAGGGGCTTTAGACTCTTTATAAACTACATATAGAGGGTAAGATCAGAGACGAGAACAGATCAGATCAGACCAGAGAAAACCAACCCTCGCGACCGTTTTGGCATTTTCATCCCCCATGCAAGGACCAAGAAACATTTGCCTCACCCTTGGCACTGCGCCATTGCATTGCCTTTATTCGTCTTCATTACATTTTCCCATTTACTGTTACCTACCCTATCCCCCTTTGCATTCTCAGTGGGTGGAGACTCCCTCAAGGCTTGGTTTGGCATCTTTCTCTTTTTGTTTGGAGATTTACTTTCTAGGTAACAAATGCACTTCATCGAAATCCAAAGTCTATACTACACGAACCTTCCTACGACCCTTGTCAATTAAACATCCCTGTAACAACCCTCTTTAATTTACCTTCCCCTAGGTCAGCGACTTTCAATCTCTTCCGCGGCTAGACTCGGTCAATAAATTCCCTTGAATGGGCAGAAAAAAGGGAAGCTCTTTGGCTTTTGTTGTTGAGAGAATTGGAGAACAATTACAGGTCAGATTACATTCGCGAATTTCATTCAAATCGTGTGGAATGAGTCATCTGCTTTTTTAAACACTTTTTCTATCAGCTAATTCCCATTAAATAAGAATTTTATTTGAAGGGTGGCATGTCTTAAGGGATTAATCCACATTTTTCGGAAAATGATATTATTAGCTAGAAAATTCTTAAAAAGTAAGAGATTATCTTAATTTTTGAAAGACAACGGCCGTGCCAAGCTGAAAGCGCCAGTTCTCGTTTGATCACTGAAGTTAAGCAGCTTTGGACGCGGTTAGTGCTTGGGTGGGTGACCACTTGAGGATACCGTGTGCTGTTGTCATTTACTTTAATGTAATCATGGCCGTATGCAGTAATTAGCAGTAATTAGCAATTATATTTTAAACCAATTTTATCTCTTCTGGGAGATTTGACAAAATCAATTTTTCTTCATAATCTTGAATTTTTTTTAAATCTAGGAGCTTCTATTTTGAGTGACACCTATTTTAATTGAAATTTGTCGATTGTCTAAATTAATATACAAGGGTTGACTTTCGAGAGCTTTGCATATTGTATATGAATATGTAATTTACATATACCCTGGCATTTATTTAGAAATTCACGCACTTATACCATAGCAATATAACTGGCAACGGTTCAAAACCGATTTTCGTCCTTACTGTGTATTTGTACATGTATGTGTGTAGAGGCAAGAGAACTTCACGGACAATAATTTTAATTCGCTCCAAACGCCGGTTTTGGCAACATTCGGCCTTTCCTCTCAAATTCCCCGCGACGTACTATTTCCCAGGATATTACATTTTCATATTTCCTGGCAGAACGGAACGAGGGGACATATTTTCCGCATTTAATTCCGAAAAATTGCTGAGTCGAATGCATGGGATTAAATTAACATGTTTTTTAAATACATCAGTAAAATTAATCACATAAAATTACATTTTTGCATGAGGTTTGTTTAGAAATTCAATTTGAAATTTGAAAATGAATGAAAATTCATTTCACGTGACTTCCGAGAAGAAATTGAAAAATATTCTATTTTCATCCAGTGAACTTCTCAGTTCCATCAAAATATTCTGAGCGGCCCTTGACGATTTATCGAAAAGCAAATTCTCCTGATAGTGAATCGGGGTTATATCTGGAATTACCATTTCATAAGCCAACTTATATCCACTCTACTCACATTTCCAAGATTCTTTTCCTCTAAGAGTTCAACTTTCGTCCTCTGTGTATACTGTCGAGATCAAAAATCTACCCTTAGACCTTTAGCTCAGGGTCTACAGAGACTACGTACAATAAATCCGATCTGAGATTTGAGAAAGGTTTCTCAAACGTTCTTCTTGATACACACAAGGGTATCTCTTTGAATTTAAATCAAACAACTTAAGTGTTTACTATAATAATATTTTAGTATCACACAAGAGAATCCATTTTATAATACTAGCAAACGGAGCAAATTCTGAATTATAAAAAATTGTAATTCCTTGTCTAATTTCGGGAAACTCATAATTAATATCAGACAAAAACTAGTGAAATTCCTTTTTCGTAATATCATTTGATATTACTCGATTATTCTTAACATTCCACAAAATATTGTAATATTCCTTAAAATTACATAAATTCTTTAAAATATCATCAAATTTTTTAATTAAATTTCGTAAAATCTCTCAAATCCTTTAAAAGTTTTTTAAATTAGTTAATATCCTATAAAATATCGTAAAATCTGTTAAAATCACGTAAAATACCACAAAATATCGTCAAATTAAAATCCTTTACAATTTATAGAAATCTTAGTCGTAAAATCCTTTCAAATTCCTTAACAGTTTTGAAAATGCAACACATTTTCGTAAAATCCTTTGAATTCCTTTAAAGTACCTAAAATTACTTAAAATTCCACAAAATTTGTTAAAGCCTTTAAAATTACTTAAAATTTTTGAAAATTTACTGAAATCTCGCTAAATCCCTTAAAATTACTGAGAATCTCAATAAACTTCATAACATCCCTTGAAATATCGTGAAATCGTTTAATATTTCTCAAATTAATTAAAATTACATAAATTCTTTAAAATATCGTCAAATTTTATGATGAAATTTCGTAAATTCTCTTAGATGCTTTAAAAGTTTTTGAAATTACTTAATATCCCATAAAATATCGTAAAATCTGTTAAAATTACGTAAAATACCACAAAATATCGTCAAATTAAAATCCTTTAAAATTTATAAAAATCTTAGTCGTAAAATCCTTTCAAATTCCTTGTCATCATTAAATTCCTTAACATTTTTGAAAATGCAATACAATTTCGTAAAATCCTTTGAATTCCTTTAAAGTACCTAAAATTACTTAAAATTCCACAAAATTTGTTAAAGCCTTTAAAATTACTTAAAATTTTTGAAAATTTACTGAAATCTCGCTAAATCCCTTAAAATTACTGACAATCTCAATAAACTTCATAAAATTTCTTGAAATATCGTGAAATCGTTTAATACTTCTCAAATTAAAAAAAAATCGTAAAAGCACTCCTTTTAATTTAATTTAAATTTTAAGTATTTAAAACCCAGTCCTGAAAATAATCTCAAGATAGTTTTCTTTGGTACAAAAAGCCAATCAGGTTTTCAAAAACAATGTCTTCGATATTTTCAAGATATATAGTAACATCTCTTTTCTAAGATAGAATTTTATAATATTTTATACAGTATTATAAAAGTTTATAATATTTTTTTATCATATCACCACTAAAAATTGATTTTAGTCCAAGTACCTCAATCAGGGAAAAGTAATTAATAAAATATGCCTCCACGAAATTCAATATGATAGAGCTTCCCTTTCGAAAAATTCAAATTAATTTGCAAACCCTCTCGATATCGTTGTTAAAACAGAATTACTGAAAAGGTGGAGTAAAAGCCCTTTGCCTTTTTCGAAGCGAATATTATTGGCGCCATGCCGTTTTATATACTAATAAAATTCCACGATCAAAGCCATCCTGTTTTCTGATATATCAATAATATATTATCGCTACATGTATATGGCTGAAAAATAATGGTTTGATGCTCTGAAACACGACAGAAAATTATCCTAGGGAGAGGAATGTGTTGTGAGGTCGAGTAGATAAGTTAGCATGTGTGTATGATGATGAGTGTATTTAATTTATGTAGGTGTGTATTTTTTATGTACGTGAACATTGAGGGTGACCAAGTAAAATGAGGGGATCCATTTTAACGACCCTTGCACGTGGCTGGCAGGTAAACACTCGAGAGAGAAGCGATAATCTCTTCCTATTTCCCCCTTTCATTTGAGGATTATTTTGCGAGGGTAGTCCAAACGCGACCACATTGTCTCTATGAAAACATTAATATTTCCATCCAAAGCCATGTGCAATTTTTTAAAGCATCGAATATCAAAGATATGTTTAATATATTTTCCGGGCAGTTTGAAACTTCCAAATATGGAGATAAACAGTTATTCTGATTGAGAAACAGGCAAATATTTGATCAATTTGTAACTTTTGATCAAATATGTACTTAAATGTTTGATTTCAACAAATCCTATTGATTTATTCTGTGGTAACTATTTGCTTGAATTACGAGAAAAATTAAATGTTTTTTAGATATCAAAAACTCGTATATTTTATGACTTTTGGGAAATTGAACTTTAAAGATGACAGGATTTTCCCTCAATGTACACATTCTTCGGAATATTGTTTCTTCAATAATGCTGCTTCGATGTAATAACTATATATATCGGATTTCAGTTTTCCGTTTGATGCGAAAGAAACTTCGGACAGTTTTGTTGCCCAATAACTCAAAGTTTTATTTCCCGTGGGAGGGAAAAGTATGTTTGGAATGCTTTTCGTGCAGTGCATATCGGCCATACGTGTTTTGCTCTATAGTGCATTAGAAAGTTCCGGGGAGGATACGCCCCAGGGATATTCACTAAAAATCTATCTCTATCGCGTCTCTGATCGCTAGAAATACGTACTCGCGACCGACACGACGATTAATGGTGCCGTGAATAAGACAACGGCAAATTGAAATCGCACGATCTGAGTACCTAGTTATTTTCAAATGGCATTTCATATTAAAAAATTTAAATCATACTGTTGGCCTTTGCCTCTCGAGATTTATACTGGCCTGCTTTCGTCACTAATTCGCATGAGAATATCAAAAAATTCTCCTATATTTTTAATTTGGGGTATTTTTTAATCGAAATTCGACGTTAAAGTTTGTCAAACTTCTTGAAATCTCCTAAAATTGTTTGCAATTACTGGTAGTCCTAAAAATTCTTTTTTATTTTCGATTCGTCCCAATCTTGTATTAAATCCCTTGACATTTTTTGGAATCTTTAAAAAAGTTTGGAAATCTTCTATAAAAATCTTTTGACACTTCTTACAGCTTATAAAATTCTAGAAAAAAATCTTTTTGGATCCGTTAAAATTTATCGAATTTATGGGGAATATTTTTATAATTCTCAGAGAAGAAACATAAAAATTCGTTAAATTTTTTTAAATTTTATTATCCTCTAAAAAAAAGTGATACAAAAAAATGTCTTGAAAAACTTCTATATATATTATTATTTTAAATCTGACCAGGTTTTGAAAACTTAAACTTGGAATTCCTTTAATCCATAGTTAAAATTCTTGAAAATCTTACAAAATTCCTAGACACCTCTTGAAATTCCTTAACATTTAAAATCATTAGAAATCTCATCAAATTCCATAAAATCATTAAAAGTTATACAAAATCTTTTAAAAATAAGAAAAATCTCTTGAAGGCTGTTAAAATTCAACAAAGTCTCTTAAAATTCTTGGAAATTTCTTTAGATTTCTTAAAATTGCATAAATTCCTTTAAAATTCAATGAAATATCCCAAAATCCATCCAAATTCTACAAAATCATTTAAAATCCCAAAAATCTTTTGAATTCCATAAAAATCACAAGAAAAATCTCGTGATATCTGTTAAAATTCGTGAAAATCTCTTAAAATTCTTTAAAATTTCTTTAAATTTATTAAAATACTACAATAACATTTAAAATCCCTTAAAATTCCTAGATACCTTTTGAAATCCCTTAAAATTCTTGTAAAATTTCTTAAAATTGCATAAATTCCTTTAAAATTCAATGAAATATCCCAAAATTCCTCCAAATTCCACAAAATCATTTAAAAATCCCAAAACTCTTTTGAATTACATAAAAATCACTTGAAAATCATCAAAATCCTTTAAAATCCCTCAGAACCCCTTAAAATTCTTTAAAAATTTCTGAAAATTACATAAATTCCTTTAAAATTCAATGAAATATCCCAATATCCCTCCAAATTCTACAAAATCATTTAGAAATCCCAAACATTTTTTGAATTCCATAAAAATCACTTGAAACTCGTCAAAATCCCTTAAAATTTCTAGATACCTTTTGAAATCCCTTAAAATCCCTCAGAACCCCTTAAAATTCTTAAAAAATTTCTTAAAATTGCATAAATTCCTTTAAAATTCAATGAAATATCCCAAAATCCCTTCAAATTCCACAAAATCATTTAAAAATCCCAAAAATCTTTTGAATTCCATAAAAATCACTTGAAAATAGTGAAAATCCCTTAAAATACCTCAGAACCCCTTAAAACTCTTAAAAATATTCTTAAAATTGCATAAATTTCTTTAAAATTCAATGAAATATCCCAATATCCCTCCAAATTCTACAAAATCATTTAAAAATCCTAAAAATCTTTTGAATTCCATAAAAATCGCTTGAAAATTGTCAAAATCCCTTAAAATTATCTCGAAGATCTGACATATATTATTGTTTCAAACCTGATTGGCTTTCCCGGGTAGAAATCCCCAAACCTGACCCAGACCATTAATGGAACGCGGAACCTGATCTGGGCCCGACAAGGGCCACATCAAAATTTCTACCCGGGTTTACATGCCTTAAAGTTATACAAGAAATACAACAAAATAATCACGCGTCTGATATAGTTCACTGCTTTAAAAAAGTATTATTTAAATATTTGTAATGAAACACGTTGAGAGATTTTCTGAGCTATAAATTTTCCATATACTTAAAAGACAGCTCCTAAAAAGTTTTCCAAAAAAAAATGTCTGCCAGTGTTAATATGTGTTCAAGTCAAATCGCATAAACAAAGAAGGTGTCTCAAAGTGCGCAATCCCCTCGAGGTAAACGGCTGCCGCATTTCGCGTAAAGTAGTCACTGAGCAAACAGTGGATACGAGATGTGGAGCGTACATATGTCCGAGGACAAATTGCATTCGTCTCTCCCTCGTTCTCCATTGCGAGGTGGTTTTACGTTTCTACGCGTATAGCTACGTGTAAAGTGTAAACTCTGCGTATGTCACTGCAAATGGAGCCCACAGACCCAATCTCCTAGGTCGTACATACACACATATATAGGACACAGGGGAAGCACAGGGACAACTTATTGACTCTAGTTGGCTGCATTTTCTGCGATTAAATCCCCTGAATGTAGGAGATTACGAGACTAGTTACTCTCACTGCAATAGAGAGCAGAAAGTCATAAAGAGAGAAAGTCATAAAGAGAGAAAGAGGAAGAAAGATAGGAAGAAACAAAGAAAGTAAATCAGAGACGATGATGGGAATCAGAAATAGAATGAGAAACTGAATGAGGGAGAAAGCTAATGAGAAATGTAGAGTGGGAGAGTAAGGGAATGAGAAAGAGAGAAGTCACGACACATGTCGTGCGAAGTAGCACTATGTAATGGCAGTACGTTCGTCCTTATGCGTATATCCTGCCCAGTCTAGAGTCTACAGCTACACCCTCTTTATATAGTTGCATGTGTGCACTTGGTATGGGTAGTTCACCATAAATATCTGAGATAGATACTGATATCTAGCGAGCAAGGTTTCTAAAACAACAGGACTACATTTACGTTGACGCCCATTGCATTTTTTACAGGGCTAACGGAGAAAGGTGGATGGCCTCCACTCTTTTTCTTTCAGGGTCGCAAGCCGTTTTTGGAGAGAGTTATGTCGTGCAAGGAGAGAATTTTTTTATGGGGAGTAAAGTGGGTCGTTATTCTTTCGAAATTCGAATAATGAATACAGTAATGCATGTGCATGACTTTGTCGTTTTTGGGTGAAATTGAAAGAGACCTTTAGAAAATAGTATAACGAAATAGATTAACTGTTTATAGAACAAGAACGAACGCGCGCGCATTTACGTTCTTATTCAATATTATATAATTTATTATATCTTATTTATTTAATCTCTTAAAATCTATGTTAAACTTCGTCAAAATCTCTTAAAATTTTCAAAAACTTCTTGAAATTCTTTTAAATTCAATGATAACAATTCAAATTCCATGAAATCCTTTAAAATTCTCATCAAACCGTTTAAATATTAGAAAAATCTCTCGAAATCACTTAAAATTATTAGAAATCTCATAAAACTTCATCAAATTCTTACAAACCTTTTAAAGTCCCTTCAAATTTCACGAAATATCCTAAAATCCCATACAATTCTACAAAATTGTTTTAATATCCTAAAAATCTCTTCAAATTCCCAAAAAAATTCTTAAAAAACATACATATTTTAAAATTATAAAAGTACCTTGAAGAACGATTGAAATCTAATCAGAGTCATGAAAAATTCTAAAACTTCCCAGAAACTTCTTGAAATTCTTTAAAATTCTACGATAGCATTTAGAATCCCATTATCTTTCATGAAATCTTTAAAGATTCCATAAAATTCCCTTAAAATTCCTAGATTTTCAATGTAATTCGAGTTTAGACTCATGACAAAATGATTATTAACGAAACCAAATTCAAAATTTCAAGTTCAAACTTTCTAATTTAATTTACGCGGAAGTTACGATTCGGCAAGTATCGATTATCGAAAATCACTATCGATACTTACACGACAAATCAGGAGTGCGGAATAGGCGTTACGATATTTCGACTTCGACTCAATCATCTTTTTAGAATAGATGGTATATATTATACTTGTTGAAACATGTGTGAGCTTAGTGAACCATATGTTAACTTATTATAAGAAAACAAAAGAAAACGAGGCACTAGGCAGCAAACTGGTCATGTCAGTCTGGAAGAAAAGAACAAAGAAATCGATAAACAATTGGCAGTGAAGGGATATCTTGAATATCTTCAATATCACTTGAATTTCATTCGTGAAGAGCTCCTCTTCCAGTTTCGATAGAGATCCCTACAAAAGCTTTGGGGGAAATAATCGCTAAAATAACAGTGTCACGCTAATAAATTATTTCGGTCTCTCTTCAACATTTTGCACCAGTGACAAGTAGCAGGCTCTTGAATCTCGTTTTCCTCCGGAGTTTCAAGTACCTGGACCAATTATCCTTCTCTTTCCGTCTCCCCCCATTTTCTTTATAGTGACCCTTTTGCCACTAATTCCCAATTCTAGGATATTGTTCGTATTTGTAAAATAATAAAAGTGTTGACTAATATTCAATCTGAATGCATTCAATCTCTTATAGCTTTTTTTTAGATTCAGATTAGTAAATATTTGAGAATGAAGAAAGCTTTTTAAAAGACAGATGCTGTTAGTGTGCACTCTTAATTAATCTCGATTAGACCAATCGATTTTTTTCTGCACTTGTGATGTATAGCAAAGGCACATCTGCAGCCATATGGCGTTTCCCCGTCTCCCTTTTTTCTTTCTACCATACGCCCAATGGTCTGTTTGTTGGATTTTTCTCCACAATCTTCTTCTCTCAGTGGAAAGAACAAAGGTGTTACTGCACAGTCTGCATTCAAGAGTAGGAAAAGTATAAGGAAGAGAGTAAAATCGCAAAGAGAATTTTTAATCGGCTGAGGTTAAATCAAAGCAGAGGAGAGTTTGATATCCGAGTTTCTGCTCTTTGTGGAAACTATCGACGTGTTACAAACTCAAAGGCGTGTTCCTCAATTAGGAAACTTCCTCTATTCATCGCAAGTTGCCTGATATTTGATCCTTCCTGTTTCACTAAACCGATCCAGTTTATATGTGATATACCCAATCATAATCTGCGAACATCGTCATTTCTGATGATCCTATTATAATATCCAATATCAAATATGCTATATACTCAAATATATATATCAACATTGATTTACCTTGAATTTTGAAAAAAAAATATTGATTAAACTGTAATAATAATGGGGAAAGCGATTTGAAACGAAAAACACAGTCGGAACATGCAGACTTGCAAGTCCTTTGATGTGCGAAAACGTTGGCAAATAAATGTAAATACGGTGGGCGGTGTAAATCGATTACGATGACGAAGTGTAAATTTATGCACGAGTGTTGGTGAGAGAAGCATAAAGGAGCGTATGGACCTTTTTTCAGTTTCAAAAGAACTCGGGTGATCCTTGTTGACCTGTCACTCGACGACAGATCCAATCAGCCTCGCGTATCATTTGCCCCTCGGTATATGTACCGACCCTATGACACCGCTTTTGAACACGACCAGCAATTTCCATATAATTGTCACGCTTTCCAATATTTTTCCCCCTGAAGAAATTCTAAAACGATGAAATCATTTGGACAATAAATAAATAAAACAGAAAAGTGAATTCTTGACTCGTACGTTAATAACATTATATACAGTCAGTTATAAGTGCATAATATATTATAGTGCATAATACTGATGCACTATAGATATGTATTACCTATAGTATTTATATTCCCTTCCTGGAACCTCTTCTTGCTCTTTGTGAAGGCTAAACACGTTCTGGAGCTCGAATACATATACATCACTTGGCTGGCTCTAAATTTAGGCGAAGACTCCGCATGTCAAGTTGCTTGTCAGCTTTGGAAAAGCTCAGGATGGAGAAAAGTGGTAGGACTGAAAGGAGAGGAGAGGACTTACCAGTAGTGCAGGGATGAAATTTTAAGTATGTTAGAGATCCACGTTGTCATTAGAGAAGATTCTCTTTGATGTTTTCCTTTCCTCATTCCAAAATCTCGTATGAATTTATTTAGGTTGCATTACAAATTTATGTTTCCAAAACAATAACCGGTAACCATCTTAATGGCATTGGACTCCATCATCCTAATCCGGATCAGTACTATCCAAAGATCTTATCATATGCTTATCATCTACTTCCGTTAATCCTTCAAACTTATTGCCTTCAGTCACTGAGATGTCATCATACATTGTTGATGGATTCCAGTGTCTGTAAGACTTGATAATATTGGATATGTTCTTGGACTTGGTCGGCTTAGTGGAATTGATGACGGTAATGGTAGTCGTCATGGATTTGGAATAGGAAATGTCAATAAACTTTGTAGAGATTCCATCAGTGATAACGGACCATGTTGACTCCACATTGGTAGGCCATTAGATGCAGAAGGTATACTTCTGAGTCCTTGTAACGACCTGTCACCTGATGCTTGTGAATACCTGATGAATCACAAGGTGAAGCAGAACCAAGACTGTCTTCTTGTTCCTTGTCCACTTCAACTAGTTCACTACCATTCATGTACCATTCCATTAGACTTCGAAACCATCGATTAAGGTTCCCCTTCTTAAACAGAATGACAACGATAAAAAGTGGAAAGAGTTTCTCTGGCTTTAGCGCTTCCCCCAGTTTCTAACATCAGTCGTTCAAATCAATTTTATGGCTCTTGATTAGATTTCAGAGAGGCGATTATATGAATCAGTAGATATTATTTTTTGATGTCCCAAGGCTGAATTTTCCTTTATTTAGAAGATTAGCATTGCAGTATTTTATGTGTCATCTCATTCACACCATCAGGGGGATCTAGGAAAATCTGAAGTGCTTACGTCATTGCCATTGTCTTCCTCTGGCATCTCGTCCTCAACAACATCTGGTGCTTCTATTGTAGTACAAACATGTCCCTTAGTTTCGTAGTAGTCTTGTCTCGAGAATTATGCAAGTCACTGGACAAAATTAGAATGACATATATCCTGATATTGATAACATTTATTCTACATATCTTGTGTAATACTTTTTAAGCAATAAATCACTAGTCATGACATCCATTTGGAACAGTTTAGTACCATTGTTTTTCATTGTCATATTTCTCTTTCCGAAAATCATCTTTGAAAACAGCAGTACCATTAACGAGTTCTGGATATCTACCATTCGAATGAAGATTGTTTCCTTTATTGTCATGTTTCTCTTTCCCAAAACCATGTCTTATATAATAAGATCCATTAACGAGTTCTGAATTTGGTTCATGCAGATTAGGTTCCGATCCACGTAGTGTTCCTTTATATCGTTCCAATGAAGGATTCCTGGATGTTTCTGGACAGCTTATAGGTATCAAACCTCCAAATATCAGCATACTTGATGAATCAAAAGATTTCGTAGATCGAGGCTCTCGTCCACATTTATTATAATTATAATTCTCTATAAATGATGATTTCTCTTGCCTCAAATCCCTTTTCGTGCGGAATATTATAAACCTTGTTTCCACTCGAAATAGATAAACTGTAACCACAATGATAACTAGGAAAAATTTCAACATCTTGTCTTAAAGTCAATATAAGACTGATGTAATTTCTCGTTCGTTATTTAACTAGTAGTTTCTAAGTGGCACTATAATTCATTGATCGTTAGACTCAGTTTTATACCTTCTGATCCAAGTTCAAACTGGTGATTCAAGAGATTAGATTAAAGTTTATTGGTGGATTTCATTACGAAGTCGGAGTAAAAGATCCGGAATGAGAAAACAATATTTAACATTGGCGATTAATTTAAGAAGTGTCGCTATGCGATTGCATTACAAGTTTTTATTAATCAATTAAGCTTTACATGTCTATTCCATGTTTCAACATTATATTTCAGTATCAATGATAAAGAGAGTGCTTTCCTTATTTAAAGGAATTTCATGTAAAATCAGTATCATCACATAATTTCTCACTTTGGTTAATTATCATAAGTTGTCTCTACCTTAAATTCACAGTGGATGTCCTCAGTTTTCTTCAACACTTGTCTTATCCTAATTATCACCTTGTTTTATATATATTCTGTTAAAATCAGTCTCCTGCTTCTTGGAAACCACTGAACCGCAACTGTGGTACCCTCGCGATAAATCAGACCAGTTGGTGGCTTCCAACCAATTCCAAGAATAAAGGAATCATAGTAGTTATCATTGGCCTATATATTTTATTGATGAAACATCATTCTTGGCTTTGCAAGTGCTGGTCTCACCATCACCTTGGCGTTCCAGTTTCTAGGAAAATCCATACGATTATCACTATCATCACCAACAGGTGGAGGTTGTTGACCTCTTGGAGGTCAACTATGCAAGTTACCTCTTAACCTTTGCCATGAGCTCTCAATGGATGTTTGTGGAAGATCTACTGGGACCACACCTCCTATTAGCACCAAATGAGATGCAGGACATGGTCTATAATCACGCGAACCATCTTCTCACTTTGTAGTTTCTTTTTTCCTAGATCCTCTTTGCAAGAGAAAAATCCTCTACCCTTCTAAACCACCCAACACTTTTTTGTATATTTCTTCTTTTGTTTTGATGAACTTCTTTATTGATTTCTGCAATGATGATTGAGAATGTTAGATTTTTATTGGCCCATCTGTTTCATCTAACCATTTAACCACCAGAAAAGATCCACAAGTGGTATGTTTGTTTTCCGTTCGACATCCTCGCTATTAAAACTGCACACGTTAAATCAAATATATAAACCTGTCCTCCACGTATTATACAATTTTTTTCTTCCTACACTTGTCCAGTTTCCGGCTGCAGAGCGACTTTAAATTCCGGCATATTTGTAAGATGCGAAATTTCAATGCAGAGTGCACGGTTGCACATAAAGTATGTCGTAACTGCGGGATATAAGAACCGCAGTCTGGTGCATCAGTATTCATATATTCGGTCCGAAATCCGCACCCTATGGAAAATCAATACTTAATGAAATCAATGTCGTTTCGCATCACGTGTACGCGAAATGGGATTTAACTCTTGACGCGAAGAAGGAGGTTCACATCTTGTAACGAGGGTAGCATCAGCCGCTTCCGAAATTTTCCACCTCGTTGTCCATCGACCTCGTTTATCACCTCATACCAACTTCTCATCCTCGTTCTATGGACCCTCTTCTCTCACGCGTGTTAAATACCTCCAGCTGCGAATAATTGTGTCATTAATAATGTCGCAGTTTATTCTCATTTTTGGAAATTATGCGGTACTTGATAATGCCACTTTTTCTAATTTAGCTAGTCTATTCAATTATCAACTTCCTGTAGAGCATCACCAGAGAATCAGAGTGATTTGCTTAGACTGGATTTCATTTCCAGTAGAGAACGTTTTGTCCTCGGTTTTGTCTGTCATTAACAGACCTTTGCATTTATTTTCATTGCAGATGTTATGATTAGTAAATGACAGGTTTTGTCCTATTATGTTTTGTTTTAAGATATCTTGTTTTGACATAGTTGAAGGGCGGCGTATAATGGTGTATAATTATTAGTAAACAAAAGACAAGCTGATGACGTCATTAGGATCATTATCGACGCATGAAATGATTGTAATAGCTCTGTCCTATTACTTCTCATCGCTTTTTAATTTTTTGCATTGCATGACTGAACTTCATGTACTAAGTCTTTGCAATAAAATAGACCTTTCAATTAAACTTTAAACCGAACCAACCGAACTAAAACAACACTGTGATCTACTTTAATTCCATTTCAAATAGCAGTCTGTATTTTCGTATATTTCGGTGTACTCACGAATACAATTACGACCCTTACACACGCACATCCCTCTGACACATTCATTGGCATTGAAACTTGAAATTCAATTGGATTTCGCGAGATTCGATGCGCCATAATTCGCGGTGACATTTGCTGGATATGATGTCGAATTCTAGAGCGCAAATTTTTCTGGAATAGAACGCACTGTTATAAGCTACCAATATAAACATCGCAATATTGATAGTGGATTAAATTATTCGATATTTCCTTTTATTGATCGAATAAATCTCCATTTCTGTTATGTGGAATTTTTCTTCTGCGTTTAAAGTTGTTTTAAGGACTATAATAATTTTATGAAAATCCTACTACTCTATTTCACTTCTCGTTTTAATTCCTGTATTAAATATCCCTCGGAATATCTGACACGAAAATCGCTTTCGCTTTGAAGTTCAATTTAGCGTTATTAGGGCAAAAGCGTTTTTAATTAAGGAAAAGAAAACCGAGGAATTCATTCAGGAGGCACATTCGCGGTTTCCGGAATAGTGAGGACCGCAACAATACTATTCTCCCGTTCGCAGCTGTTGGTAGTGGTGAAAGGCAACCTCAAACCTTCTCCACTGGAAAACGAGTTTCGACGCTTTTCCTCTCGTTTAAAAAGTTTGTTGCTTTTGCCAAACTGGAATTTCCCAGGGACTCGTCCACGCTTTGGTATTAAAATTATAGCTCGAGGTATCACATCTCGTGGGGTAATTGAACCTCGTCTGACCTTTTTTACATATTTTTTCTCTTTCTACAAAAACCGTCCAACCCGCGATGTACCGCAATTTAATTTTTCATAGCGACCTCACACTTCCCTTACGAGTTTACACAAACAAGAACGAAAGCGCGCTCCGCGCGCGCATTTATCTTCTTTTTAAATATTATATAATTTATTATATTTTATATAATCTGTAATCTCTTAAAATCATTAAAGATTTTATCAAATTCCATGAAATCCTTGAAAATATTACGAAATCTTTTGAATATCAGAAAAATCTCTCGAAATCACCTAAAATTATTAGAAATCCCATATAATTCCTTAAAATCTCTTAAAACTCTTACAAAGCTTTTAAAATCCCTTAAGATTCGACGAAATATCCTAAAATCTCACAAAATTCTACAAAACGGTTTTAATATCCTAAAAATCTCTTGAATTTCTTAAAAGTTACTTAAAAATCATTAAAAATTCACATAAAAACCTTCAGAATCATTAATCTCTTGAAATCCATGTTAAAATTAGTGAAAATCTCTAAAAATTTCTAGCAACCTCTAGAAATGTTTCAACTCTTAAAATCATTAAAGATTTCATCAAATTCCATGAAATCCTTAAAAATATTACAAAATCTTTTATAAATTATATATATTTTTTGAAAACCCTTAAAATTTGGCGAAAACCTTCGAAATCTTTGTAAATTCTACAAAATCTTTTTAAAATCCTAAAAAGCTTGTGAAATTCCTGAATAAAATTCCCTATACAGTTTTAAATT